>JACEFZ010014473.1:122500-139159 GCA_014155875.1 Cepaea nemoralis
AACCACATTTTGCACTTCACTTTCGCACTTTCCCACCAAGGTGGGTTTTCAGTGGACCAAAAAGGTGGAAATCGCTAGGGGCTAAGTCAGAGCTGTAAAGGTGGATGTTCCAGAACTTCCCACCTTAGTTGGTTAATTTTCTCCTGAGTGTGAAGTGAAAACGGGAGAACCTGTGTGCAAGTTCCTCAGCCCTTTATCCCCCATTAAGGCGTAAGTCCTCAACCAGGCCAAGCTGTCCTGTCTCTTGCTATTTCCTGCAGCTACTCCCTCCGAAGTCCTCCCAATATTATTCATCTCTGTAATTCTCTTATCTCTGTGTTTTTAGGCCTGCTATTTTGTTTGACGTGTGGATTCCAGACAAAAGAGTGTCTAGTTATATTTTTCTCATGTTTTCTCAGTGTATGGTCTATTTAGCATCAGCTTCTTTGTTTTGCCGCATCCTGAGGAGGAAACAGGGTTAAAAGGCAAAATTATTGACTTCATTGACTCGATTTTATTCCAAAGAACATGATCTCTCTTGAGAGCAGCTAACTGCCTGTCAAAGGCATCGCAAACAGCACAAATTAGTAGCTACAGCACTGACCCCCAGGGGTCTCCGAAAAAAATTGCATTTACAAGGAAACTGACAGGATTCTGGAAATGAACATACAACCTACTAGGCAACCACACGAATCATGAGGTGAAGAATAGAAATCTGTCCCTTCCAGACAAGAGTGTGGTAGTCATCACTGGGTTGATTCTGAACATTTCTGATAGCGTGGATAGTTCTGTTTTCTCTCAGAGTAGCAGGTTCAATCCCTACAACTGGACTAAAATTGTGGCTTCTTGTCCTTGACTTGTTGCACTTTTCACACAGGATTTTGTGTGATCTTCACTAGCACAGGAACTCAGCATCATGGGATGACCATTTGCTTTGAAGTTGGAACTGCGATTAACGACAAACAATTAATACAGACATGAGTAAATGACCACTGGATTTCATTTTGTCACCTCTATTCAGAACCATCTAAATCAAGTCAATTCCAAGTGTGTGAAATATAACATGAAAATAAGCATTGAAAAGACAGGAACATTGGTGACAGGCAGACAGTCAAAATCCCTGTCAATAAAAATAAAGAACCTCAAAATAAAACAAGCCTAGTGAATTTAAATATCCAGGGTCAATTTTCACTTCAGATGAAAGAACGGACAACTTATGTCACATAAAAAGATATCTACAAGTACTGAAACAAATCTCATAAGAATATGTTGTGGCTGACATAACACTACCAATGTCTTCCTCCGAAGTCGGAGAGTGTCTGCCTGTATGACGAGGAACCACCAGTCTGCACACCAATAAGCCAGACATGGGACAACGGATACTCACGCAAAACTCAGGTCCTGTATGACATCACACTGATGTTGGACAACAGGATGCCTTCATCCGACATACAGGACTTTGCGTTGGAGCTCAAGCCAACAAACACAAGCAAGCAAACTACCAATGTCGAATATGGACACTTACTGCAACTAATGAGCGCAAAATCATAACAACAGAGATGAGATGATTTAGACTTAGAAGAGCAGCAGGAGTAACCATGACAGATAGAATTAGGAATGAGACGACTAGGTGTAAAACCAGTCATGCACTTTATTAAACAGATTAAACTGCCAGGCCACCTAACAAGACTGCCCTGGTAGTATGGTTTTCGATCGTCCTGTGACCCGAAATTGAACCGGAAGTTATGTACCGCGTCACCCCGGACTTTTCCATTGCGTCATCAAAAATGGCTTGTGTAAAGACCACTCATGCTTCCCACGTCATTCATTCATTCAAATATCACATGACAATAACAGACATCATCTGGGGTTTTCCAGGAACGATCAGTCTAATATTTTGTGCACAGCGATTGGTTCAAATTATAATAGCTTTTTAATACATTTAATTATTTGCCGTAAAGTAAGTAATTTTATTTTTTAAAACTTGTGTACTTAATTGTACAATATTTTGTATGTATATTTGAATTCTGCAACCATTTTTACATTTATGTGGAAAGTTTCATTGATTATGGTCAATTATGGCGGTAGAAAATATGATTTCCGCTCACATGTTTCGTCTTTGTTCATGGAAAGCAAAGATGGCGGCTGACGTGAATATCGGCTAACATCCTGCAATTTGAACTACTAAAGTTAAAATTATAGTTAGAACTATTAAAGTTCTAGTTTAAAGATTATTAATAATTTATTTGTATACTTTTACTATTTATTTATCATTTAACATGACAGAACATATATTTGTAGTCAGTTTTCAAGATCTGTCTATGACCCATTTGAGACAATCACTGGACTGGCAGGGGAGATAATACGGGTCACACTGAAGAGTTCCAAAAAGAAGGCAAACATGCGATAATTTTATATGGAACTACCGTCAAACAAATGTAAATATCTTCACTTAGAATTGACATACAGGCATCATTGAGGTACCATTGGATTTCGTTTTTCTAGGCCTTCCTATGGTGGTGGTCTCATTAGTAAATACTCAAATTTAAAATCACGATGGAACCAGCTACTGGTAGCACCTGCCACAAAGCGTTGCAATGAAGAAATATGGATACAGAGCAAGGAGAACACTGCGTAAATGAGGGAGTGGTGGTATCAAGAAAAACACCAACCTTAGAGAAATGAATATCAACTAACAAAGAGCATTTAATTAGAAAGTGCACATAAAAAATCTTTACAATTACATCATTATCCTACTCACCCCCAACCCCCTGTCAATACTTCGCTGAGGTAAATGGAGGGAGAGAAAAAAGAATCTCTATTCAGTAGAGTTTTATTCCCATAATGTTTTGAAAAATTAGAGAAATTTGACTACAATAACAATGAATGACTAACTGAAGAGAAGGTAGTCGTGTGGACTACATGATCATGACGATGGTTTCATTAGTCAAGTTTGTGTTTGGATTGGACCGTTTAGTTGTAGTCCTGTTTTATAAGTTTTAATTAATTATTTAAAATCTTAACAGCGACTGCGAGCACATATTATCATTTCAATGATTTCGTCAATTATTTCTTTAATTACATAATTGACATCCACACTCCATTCGATTCAAATGGTTCGATTGTTATTTGACTGAATATTTCAGTTTCAAGAGTTTCTGTTGTGTGTTTCTTGAAGAAACTTTCTTCCAGACCAGACTCATTCTGTGATCAGTCGATTCGCCTTTGTGCGATTATTTTAGTAGAGAAAAAAACACCGGGAGTGTATATAGAATGTAACCATTTAGGAAACATACTTACACTAACTCTCGTTTGGATAATCATTCGAAATGTGATCTTTCTTGCCCAACTCCCATACACTTCGAATCAATCATACTTCGAAGTATCCAACACCAGCCCGAACGGCCATATTTAACCATGGGACACTATTCTTGTTCAATACAAGCACGAGTTACTTGTTCGCTTTTTTTATGTTATGAGAAGAAATGGATTGGAGAACTTAGTGACAACTGGCAAGATCGAAGGGAACAGACCAAGAGGAAAATACCTGGATGGCTTGGCCACATGGCATGGATGAGACAGGAACACTGAGCTGATCCATGACTCTGGTTATCGAGTGAAATGGCGAGTCATGACCGCTCACGCTTTCCAACATGGCACATTATTAGTTGATTGTTAATGTTATGTTGCATATACCTTACTGGACGTTGAAGTCAATACCAGCACTTTCAGCTGCTGTTGATGTACTAGGCAAGTTTTACTTTCAGTAGTTTGCCATTGCTTTCTGAACGACCAGCTCACTTACCCCCGTAAGTTACCAGCCCGGCGCGAACCGCTGCCGATTCTTGCAGCTGCTGTTTTCCCCACGTGGACACACGGGATTACGAACAATGTCATTAACTTCTTTGGCCAGGGAGATAGGTTTTTGTTCGCTTCCATCCATCCATCATGTGCCATGCCGATAAGCGTGGGCGGTCATGTTTTGCCATTTCACTCGATCACCAGAGTCATGGATCAGCTCCCTGTTTCTGTCAGGACCTTGCCACGTGGCCAAGCCATCCAGGTATTTACTTCTTGGTCTTCCCCTTGGTCTCTTCCCTTCGATCTTGCCAGTCGTCACCAAGTTCTCTAATTCATGTCTTCTCATAACATGCCCAAAAAATTTTGACTGTCTACGTCTAATGTCTCTAATCAGTTTACGATCTTCGTGTGTTTCTTGAAGGACTTGTTCATTGTTTTTTCTGTCTGTCAATGGTATTCTTTGCATTTTTCTCAGAAACCACATTTCCACAGCCATGAGATGTTTTTCACCTTGTCTGCTCATTGTCCACGCTTCGCGTCCATACAAAAGTACAGGTTCTATGTAGCACTTCAACACTCTTTTTCTCGTTTCAATTGTTATCGTTTTGTGCTTCAAATAAAAAAGAAGTATAATAACCACAACCCTTGGTGGGGACCAGGGGTGGAGCTATGCTATATCTCTACATAACACAAAACCTGGGCTGAATTGTAGAGACCATGTATAGCCTATGCAGTATGATCACTCTCTCGGCCTGCATACTGTACTCCAGGGGAAAAGTAACGTGTATGGAAGTCCTTAGAGAAAGGAATGTAAACATAAAGTTAGTTTCTACTTCTTCGTTCATCCGGAGTTTTTTTTCGGACGTGATTGCGTTGTGCCTGTTTACAGCAGAGCTGCGTTCTTGCGCCGTTAGGCCGACACATCCGACTTCTGCGGGCATTTGTTGACCGGGTTAACCTTTCCCGGGGTAAAGATAGTTTCATATCCTTTAAAAGACGTCGAAGTCAACCCCTGCATGTTTATTTTGTCTTGGCAAGTTTACGCTCAGTAGTTTGCCATTGCTTTCCGAACAACCAGCACCCATACCATTGTATCGGAACCAAGCTCTACTTCCAAATCACCCGCATCTGTGTTTCGAATGCGGTATGCTAGATTACGAACTACATTTGTAACCCATTCGTAACCCATTCGCCAGAGCAGGTGGGATAGTTAGAGAAAGCAGAAGAAGGAACACAAGAGCATGCCGAAGCTGGACAAACTGGTCTTTGCGGTATATGATCAGGTATGACGCTCTCCCGCGAAAGAGTAGCGGAAGAAGAACTATACCAGTGGTTCTCAACCAGTGGGGAATTTTCCCCCTAGGGGCGAATTTTAGGGTTTCCATTGGGGGTGGGGGGAGGGGGAGTTTAAGATTATTTCTAGATCGCGTTAATACAAGAACCGATTACTTGATATTGTTTTTCCCTCCATACTTTACGGTTCTGTACTTCTCGCCCTTCTGAAATTAGTTTTATAATGTAAGTAAACCCGCATATCATGTTTTATGTCGATGTCTAGACCTGTTGTAGTAAGTGTTATTAAATTTAGCTTATTTTTACGTATACTATGTTGGGGGATGGAGTTATAGGGAGGAAATATGAAAAAGGGGGGGGTGACATTCTGAACATATGGTGAAGGGGTGCAGGCAGGGGCGTCACTAGGGGGGTGCGAGGGGTGCGGGCCGCACCGGGTGACACCATCAAGGGGTGACACCAAAATAAAAAAAATTGCAAATTTGACAAAGCAGACATAGCAAAATAACAAAAATTTAACTTTGTCCGAGTTTGCCGAAGTTCTTTATTTATGTTTTACCTGAAGTATTGAAGTTATGTTGTTCAATTTGTTTTCTTTCTTATGTCCTTATTAACTTTTTGACTTATTTTACAAACATTACTATATGCGATTATATATGGTACAGGAACACTCGGAAGAAGACCATGGTGAAAGTCTAGAGGGGTGACACCAAGAGTTTACCGCACTGGGTGACACCAACCCCAGTGACGCCACTGGGCATGGGTAAAAAATGTTGAGAACCACTGAACTATACTATTAATTGATTACAGGGAAACGTTCCCACAATACTACTTTAAGTACTTCTGCTTCACATCTTTTATTTGAACTGGTTCCGTTAGCCGCTACACGCTGCGGGATTTGCTGAGGAGGGGATCCGAGCACTTATGGACTGAATGGTTCGATGTGCAATGAGGATGATCTGTCGACTAACTAACTAACTAACTAACTAACTAACTAACTAACTAACTAACTAAATAACTAAATAACTAACTAACTAACTAAATAACTAACTAACTAAATAACTAACTAAATAACTAAATAAGTAACTAACTAACTAACATATTTCGTTTTGACTACATTCGACCAACTTTTACTTTGAAGAAATGACTACTAGAGAGAGGTAAAACAACTACCTCAGACAGGCTGAATGTATTGTAATTAATGTATTGTAAGGCTACAATTTGTGTCCTGATCCGTCCTTTGTGGCCCACTCTGTCTTGTCGGAAATCAACATTTATTTGTGGCGAAGGGCTTATGAACGCAGTCCGTAATCCGGCATACCGCGTTCGAAACACAGCTGTGGGCGATTTGGCAGCAGACTGTCTTACACTGGTTCCCATGCAAAGGTATGAGTGCCGGTCGTTCAGAAAACAATGGCAAACTACTGAAAGTAAACTTGCCAAGAAATCACAAAAAAGGCATTTCATTAACATAGATAGCCATCTTATTTACACATGTTATTAATGTAGATAATAATCTCATTTCATTGGCACCTTGCCGTCTTGACAGACGATAATTTGTAAGGGATGGAGTTATTACCTCTCCATAGCACAAAGCCTGGGCTAAAATATAGAGATCATGTGTTCAAAAACTAATTGTCAGAAGTGGGATTTGAACCCACGCCCACAAGAGTGGACTGCGACCTGAACGCAGCGCCTTAGACCGCTCTTTCGCTACCGTGCTCCCATCTGTGGACAGAATTGATTTGCTGTAATGGCAGTCCGCCCTTTTCGTCCCACAAAATGATCAGTGGTTTATTTCACATATTTCTGCTCCGTTTCGGAATTTTAAGTTACTGTAAACTAAAAAGTAGTACAGCCGAAAGATCTCTACGCCATCTTGGAGCGGTCAATGGTTTTCTAATTTTTGATTCTTGTGAATTTTCAGTTTTAAGGTAGTGTTAATTTGTTTGTTTTGGTTTTTCACAATGGAAACGCCCACCAGTATGCGTCCACGTAGAATGACTTCAGATCAAGCTAGATTATTATTCGAAACTGTTTTAAACAATAGTGATTCCGATAATAGTGATTCAGACAGCAGTTATATCTGTGAATCTAACATTTTAGCACGTGGTGATAAAGATATTACTAGTGGAACTTCGTCTTCAGCTGAGATGTCTGATGAATGTTCGTCTGACAATGAAAGTCAGGATGTCACAATCACTTCTCAGCGGAAAGGAAAGCAAACAGTACAAAATAAGAATAAAACTGGAGGAAAAAAGTTGAATCTACAAGCTTCTGTACAGCGTGATGCACCTATCCCATCACCATCGACATGGCAAGATGTGTCAGAAGGAGAAACAAAACCGAAGTTTGAATTTCGTCCTCGAAGATCTCACGTCAACTCTAAACTTTATCATCTGCAAACACCTATGGATTTTCTCAAAGTTTTTTTTGATGATGACATAGTGGATTGTATAATTAAAAATGTAAACAAATATGCAGAAAAGATCTTGATGCAGAACACTCCTAAAAGAAAACATTCTAGTCTGTTATCCTGGACCCCACTCACGAAGCATGAATGGCTGAAGTTTACGTCTGTCATTATTGCTATGGGACTTGATCCAAGACCATCTATCAAAGACTATTGGTGTACAAGTGCACATTTATATACTCCTTGGTATGCCACTATGTTTCCCAGGAACAGATTTGAATCTATTTTTCACACCATGTTTCACGTATGTGAACCAGAAGCATCACGTGAAAAAAAAATTGATCCTCTTGTTGACATGGTCCTGAAGAGATTCCAGGAAGCATTTTACCCATTTGAAAATGTGTCCATTGATGAAATGATTATTGGATGGAAGGGCAGATTTCAGCACAGACAATACAATGCAACAAAACCTCACAAGTACCACATCAAAACATTTAATAGAATTTGTCAGTGTCCGTAGAGAATGTGTTTTTTGCAGCACTCGAACTGAACGACACAGATCTTCTTTTGTTTGCTCCGGCTGCACTAATAGACCACACTTGTGCGCCAAAGTTTGCTTTGCAGCCTATCACAAATAGACTGCCACATATAGTAAATAAAAACAGACATGTGTAAATATTCATTGTAATTAAATGGAAATCTGCCAAGCGTTTTCATAATTTTTGTCTGAAAAAAATAAAATACATGATTCAGAATCTGCGGCAAAACTTCTTTTCGGATGGTTGATTGGAAGCAATGGTGTTTATAGTTTAGAATAGTGTTGTTTGTTCAGTAAATTCAATTGGATTAGCAGTGAAGAGATATTGGATAACAACGCCCCCTCGGTAAGTACAATGTTTACATTATTTTTACCTACTTTTGTCCAATTATTTTACAAATTATATTATTATTTTTATTTTATTTACAACCTAAAGCAGAAATTCTCCTACCAACATATTCCTTGTCCAATCCCCTTTATTTTGATATATAATACAACATTTCTTCTACAATTTTAACCATTTTCATAACTTTACTGTGAGAGACCCCACCTTCCAGATTTCAGCCATTATTTTTTTGTCATTTTTTGTTAAAAAGACATGGTTCAGAATATGAACCAAAACTTCTTTTTGGGTTACTTTAATGAGCAATACTGTTTATATTCTTGAAGACAAGTGGTGTTTGTTTGATTATTCAGTAAATTAAACATGATTAGCAGTATAGGAGTGTAGAAAAACACCTTATAAGTGCAGGTTTTTTAAATAATTTTTACCTCTTTAATTTCAGTTGTTATTATTAAACCTCTCATTATTGTCATAATATTTGTAACCTATCAATTAATTATTAACACTGTCATGTTCCTTGTGCAATCCTCTTTAATTTGATATGTAATACAATAGATCTGCTACCATCTTAACCATTTTAAAAGCATTATTGTAACACACCCCTAGTTCCAATTTTCTGCCATAAATTTCTGTTTGGTCACAGCCCAGTTTTTGTTTGGTAGTGAAAGAGTTAATGTAGATAATAATCTCATTTCATTGGCACCTTGCCGTCTTGACAGACGATAATTTGTAAGGGATGGAGTTATTACCTCTCCATAGCACAAAGCCTGGGCTAAAATATAGAGATCATGTGTTCAAAAACTAATTGTCAGAAGTGGGATTTGAACCCACGCCCACAAGAGTGGACTGCGACCTGAACGCAGCGCCTTAGACCGCTCGGTCATCCTGACTTCCCTAATCTCATTTACACATTTCATTAACACGATATTCTTCTCATGTGCACATTTCATTAACGTAGATATTCATCTCTTATACGCATTTCATTAACGTAGATAATCATCTCATTTACACATTTCATTAATCTAGATGTTACATTCCACCTTCATTTCCAACCCAACAAACATACTGTTTGTTATTCTCTACAACGCTGTGGCTAGTTTAATGAGAGATAACTGTTAGTTTTATTGTAAACAGAGTTCTCTTATCTTGGACAAGTAGTATAACAGATGATGGCAGAAGTGAAACAGAAATTAAAAAACCAAAAAATGGGAATGGCCAACAATGTTTTCAACATCATAAAATCAGTATTAATATCTAGAGAGATTAACAATTTATTATGAATGAGAGTTCTCAAATATTATGTATATTCAACACTACTATGTGGCGCGGAAGCATGGACAATAAACAAGCGATTAGAAATGTGAACAGAGGTCCTAACTTGTGGATACACAGAAGAACATGTCGTATTTCATGGAAGAAAAAAAAAGAATCAAATACAGAGCTTCAAGAAAAACTAGGAATAAAAAGAGAGTTAATTAAAGAAATAAAAAGAGGCAGGTTAAATATTTCGATCACGTTAGAAGACATAATACTCTTATAAAAACCATACTGGGGGGTAAAGTTGAAGGCAAGCGAGCGAGAGGCAGACAATGTAACACGTGGGAAGATAACATCAAGAAATGGACGAACACTAATCTGACAGAATGCACAACCGAGGCGAGAGACAGGCAGTGTTAGAGATCCATTGCAGCCAACCTTCATTTTAGAAACGGAAATCTGATTTATTGATTGATTCATTCATTGTAATCTTTGCTGTAACTAGCAATCCTCTCCGCTTTACAATGTCTGAAAATATTGTTACCGATGTTTGCACAGTCTCAGACAATCACAGGCTGACTTAAATTCTGAATGACATGCAAGAAAATACAAACGTCTGGCTCCATGAAATGCGTACCGATCAATATAACAATAGAGCGCCAGTTGTTGATGTTAAATCGCTTTTGTTTCTTAACTTATTAGACTCAATGGCGGTCATTATGGCTGAATGGATAAAAGCTCAAGCTCTTAAAATTCCGGTGTGCTGATGCCCAGGTAGCGCCTTCAATACCTAAACCGGCCAGTTGGACTAACATGTCGACTTCTCGTCCTTGACTTGGGGACGCAAATTACAAGTACATCAGAAGTCGGAGTGGGTTCGCCTGATGGCTAGGGATACTGGCAAAAATGTAACCTAATCCACAACAAAAATCAGTTCTATGTACTAGAACAGGGTTCTCAACCGGTGGGGAATTCCCCCCCCCCCTTTCCGGGAGGAATTTTAGGGTTTCCAGGGAGCGGAAGGGGGGGGGGGGGGGGGGTGGGGGGAGTATATTAAGATTATTTCAAGATCGCGATAATCACTTGATATTGTTTTTCCCTCCATAATTTACGGTTCTGTACTTCTCGCCCTTCTGAAATTCGTTTTATAACGTAAGTAGACCCGCAAATCACGTTTATGTAGACGCCTACACTTGTTTGTGTTATTAAATTTAGCTTCCATTTTTACGTATACTGTTTAGGGGCGGGGGGAATTTATAGGGAGGAAATACGAACGGGGGCAGGGATGACGTTCTGAACATATGGTGAAGGGGTGCATGGGCCAAAGAAGGTCGAGAACCACAGTACTAGAAGTAGTAGTACACGTATAATAGATTACGCTAAGAGAGTCTCTGTGGCGAAGTGGTCAAGCTGTCTGACTCGGGCTCTGAAGGTTGTGGTTTCGATTCCTTCAGTACACGAGTGAATTTTTATTTGAAGACTCATTGGGGTCGTCGCTGGAGCTGCAGAGTTCGTGCTTTGTGCGACGCTCTCGGCAGTTCACTGTGGAAAGAGACTGAACCATGTGGGATTTTTAAAAAACCCGGTGCAGTGAAGCCGACCCTGTCGACTTTTAAGCGACTATTTTTTAAGACTACGCTTGAGTTCAAAGCTAGCTCCAAAAAACAACAACAACAATAACAAAACAATTTCGTAACACCACACGAAGTAGAGAAGTAGAGGAAGAAAAGAATAATAAGGACAGGGCATGTGAGGGGCAGCATGTGATAATTAAGTATAGGACTGACATATGCCTGGGTCATTGACATTGAGGTGAGTGACCCCAGTAGCGAGACTACGAGAAAAATAACCAGCCATGAAAAATAATGGTGAGGGTGAGTGGAGACCCCCAGGGTGGATGGGGAGAGAGACAGTTTTAGGCAGGGGTGTAATGTTGTGGGGAGCCCAGGGAGGGGATACACAGCAGGGTTAAAAGACAGTGGAATACTTTGACTGGGCAGTGGAAGCTGGGACCGACTGAGGAGTCGGGTCGCTGGAGGACGGTTGATGTTTTGGCGCCGAGCGGATCGGTGGGCTAAACGTGGGAGCTTAGACTGACTGTGGGTCAGATCTTTTGTTGTGTTGTTCTCCCAATTGTGAATGCAGGCCTAAAGCCCAGTGGGGGTTGGATAGTTAATGGAGGCCTGAACCCAGAGTGGGTTTTATAGTGAGTGGAGGCCTGAACCCAAAGTGGGTTGGATAGCTAGCGGAGACTAGACCCAGTGTGTGGGTTGTGATGTACGAGGTCCAGCTGTGGATAGTAGCTGGATAACTGGTTTATGAATGGGAGATTCATAAGGCCGTGAGAAGACAGTGATGTGTGCGTGTTAAGTTGTGAGGAGGATATTTATATTCTATGGATTATATTGTTTCTGGATATAGAGTTGTGTTCCGTTTGTCCGTGTTCTTTCTGCAATAAAGGATTATGTGCGCTAACTCAATCTTGATTAATGACTGGTGAATGTGAGTTATATTGTAAGACAGTTAGATAGCTCAGTTGACACACCAGGAGCATCGTTACCTAGACAACGACCATATCACGCACTTATCATCGAGAACATCGTGATAATATCTGGGGGCTCTCCGGTTAAGACACCCTTTGCAATATAGACAGTGTTGTCATTCTGAGAGATCTAGGAGCTCGTCACTTAGTAAAGATTTTCTGACAGCTGCATTCGGTCAAGGAACACCGTACAATATTGAGATATCTGTGGGCTCTTCGCTGAGAGAGGAGTTATTATCTGGTGACTTCGTTCCATCAAACTAACAAACCCTTGACAATTTGGATTTTGTTGCTTCTAGAGGTTAATGTTAAATCTTTTGTGTGTGCGACAGGTAATTAACACAGACAGGCGAAGTGAACACCCAAGCTAGCAGACAGTTAACGGAAAACCAGGTAAAAATAACATTTCTCACTCAGAGAGAGATAGAGAGGGAGGGAGGGAGAGAGAGAGAGAGAGAGTAGAGAGAGTTAGAGAGAGAGAGAGAGAGAGAGAGAGAGAGAAAGAGAGAGAGAGAGAGAAAGAGGGGAGGTGGACAGCGGAGCGTATCCACGGCATAAAGACAAGATTTGCGCCTGGGTGACAATTGGTGAGCAGATAACAGACAGTTCACGTGAAGGTCACGACAGGTAAATTTGATGGCAGAACAGTATCACTGTCGGAGATAAAGACAGGACTGAAAATCAAAGATATTGACAGGTGTGTGTGGCGAGGCAACGCCCTGTGTGGTCGCAGGTCGACTGGTCAAGATTTTTTGACGCAGTTAACAGGACGGATGGTGCGGGTTGTGGTATAATAAAAACGTCCCTACCCTTTCCTATTTATGGACTCCCTTAAAAATACACAAACCCTTACAATTACTGTTTAAGTAACTTACTTAATGTAGGAGAAAATAAAACAGCGATAGACTGACCGTGGCAGCTTAATTAATTTGGCCTTATTTTGGCCTACATACCTGGCCAACAATCGTCGACTGATTGTAAAACAAAGGCCAGTGTAGCCATTTTGGTCAGTATGACACAAAGAACAGACATGTAAAAGTTTTCCCTTCGGGGAGAAGGCATGTTGCCTTTCAAACCATGATTCTCTTCAAGCTATTGGTATGCTATCTACATAATTAAGATATATTTATGTATTACATAGACCAGTATGTTTAATTAAGAATTAGTTACAATTCTCTTAAACCAGGCTGGATGATGTTTACTAAGGAAACACAGGTGGGCGCCACGCTATAATTTTTCCTATGTCTTACAATTTCAAATCCATATGTTAATATCTTGTATAGGCATTATGAACTTATATCTCACTAGTAGTGCTATAATCTATGAATATTATGTGTACTGTAAAGTATCAACTCTCATGTCTGAAACCCATTCTAGAGATTTTCTCAATGTAGGAGCAGACCCCTGATTCAGGCTTCATAGTAAAGAACTAGTGTCTGTCAATTTCATATTCCTATGTTAAAACTTCTAGGCACTGTGAACAATATCTCACTATTTATGCTTAGAAATCTGCAAATAATCTATGTACTATAGAAAGGTGTTTTATCCATGCGGGGACATACAAATGATTACGCATATTCCTGACTCGTACTTAGTCAGGGGATAAAATATTTTGCCACATTATAATCTGTAACTTGGAAATATAGTGCTAAATTTTAGTACCATTCTTTTGTTAACAGATTAGTAACCACTCCATATGAGGGTGAACATATAATCATTTCATAAAATAGTGTTAGGGACAGGCCATGTTTGAATATAAATTCATGAACAATTAAACGCGTGATGTAAATGTATGTTCGGATAGGATTCACTCCGCATCGCCTCACCGTAGTAGAAACAGAAGCGAAGATTGATGTGAATAAATTGCTTGCAATATTCAGAAGACTGGACCATGCGGCATAAGTTATTCTTATAAATACCCTCCGAATAATAGCAGTCATTGGCAAAACATATCACAGCGATTACTATCCTCATGTGCTGTACGCAATGGGGGAAAACAATGGATGTTTTAGTTCATGAAGATAATTCAAAAACCTAGGCTCCCTGCATCATCATTATGATTATTATGTATGATTATCATGTACTTAATATCAGAGAAATGTACATGTATGTTTTTTTTTTGGTATGAGAATTTTCTCTGTTCTGATTGTTACTTTTTACTGTGGGAATATACATTTTAATGTTGCACCTTGGGACATGAGGATGTTGATAGAAGAATTCATGTGTATGTCAGTACTTAAAAAGCCAATGGTGAATAGTCTTGACCTAGTGATGATTATAGTGCCGAAATGAAGACGCGGCATTAGAAACCACAGGGATTCTGTATAGGCTATTCTCTTCAAGTAATGAGAGAGACAATATCAACATGTTGGATGGACAGAATGACTTCACCCATCCAATAGTCCCAGTAACAACAGAACAAAATATAAGTGAGAAAATTTCTTACTCACTATGAAGAGTCAGAATGGCTCAACTCAGCAATGAGGGACAGTGGAACATGGACACCCACTCCTTTCCCCTTCTCCCCTTGTTGTTTTGTATTTGTGTTTGTAATTGTGTTGTAAACCTTTTATCATAACACAGTAGGTTAATGCTAGTGTTGTATTCTTTGTCGTCCCTTTTCTATAGAAGAGAAGCAGGTGGTGGTTGAATTTGGTGGGACTATATCACTAACACTGGATCCTGGGTAAACAGCCATAAAGTGAATGTCCAAACCATAGTCTGGATCTAGCCATACCTCAATGTTTACTGCGGCGCTCAATAGCTCATAGCGAGCAACAGATAAATTAGAAGACAACTGAAGGGGTGAGTGATTAAGTCCTATTTTAGGAGGAAGATCCAGGATGGACTTCAAGATCGAATAATCTACAAAGATGAAGATCAACAGAGTAACTGACCACAGTGTATCGTCTGCTTTACGTCTGAGAAGTATCACCTATAAGCCTTATCACTCAGCAAAATCAGTGAAAACTGGACAATCCTACAAGTTACTAAAACTAGCAACAGTGAAGCCCTTCAACTGTTGGTTGGATTACCAAGTTAATATCCACAATGGATAAGTCTTCGAAAGAATGTCTCACAGCTGCAACAGTCAAACATGGAATTCAGCTATTCAACACTAAGTTCTGGCTCAATCAAATGGGGAGAAGACACTGAACCACATAAGCCAATACAACCAAGGTACAAACTGAATATCATCTGAAACATAACTACGAAACCAGATTACCTCAAGGTTCCAAACCCTGAACACCATCAGATAAAAGACCATATGAAAGCAACTACATGTCTCTACATCAGCAACAAGAGGAATCATCCAATTGTTTGCAAACCTGTTACTGTGCTGGATTCATTCATCTGTGCATATATGTAGGTATAGATCAATTGTGGCCCTAGTCACAGATACTACCATGAGATGCCTCTCAGTCATATAAAGTTCTACACTGGACTAGATAACAACGACTAACTCTTTGCTGGTCCAATGTCAACCTAAATGCCATGGGTTATAGACTCGCGACTTGGTGGGTGTAAAATCTTTGTTGAACTACTTGGGATTCTGATATTAAAAGCAGAGCAGCTGAATGGACGTCTACTTGGCACCATGTATGGTGAGATGGTAAAGTACCTTCTGCAGAGCTTAAGTGGAAATTCCGGAAAGTTAGACCAACCTGAGGCCCCAAATTTCAAAAAAAGACACCGAGCCTACTGCAACAGAGTACTCGAATATTCTAGCCCGCGGAGGGATTTGTGATTGTGTGTAATTTCTATTATAAAGTATGATTTGCACCAGCCAATTACCAGTGACTAAATAGTAAGAACATAACTGAGTGCATTAATTCGGTACCCAGATAATGGGGAAAAGGATCTAATCGACAGCAAAGGTGGACCCATAACCGCACACCAGGAGATAGACTCGATTAATTAATTTAATTAGTACAAACTGCTGTTTATATGTTGGTTTTTTGTTTTCTGAAGGTAACAGGTCAGTAGTTTTTTTCCAATGGTATATAGATGGTATAGTATTTTGACACCAACTCATTATTTTTAACAATGAGAGAATGGTAAAAGGTGTCAGAAACATGTTATTTTGGGTTCTATTTACTATCTTTATTTGCCTTAATCATGAGGGAAAATGAAAGTAGACCCAATTTGTGGTTGTTATGTTGTTTGTGATAACATTGTTGTTGTTTTTGTGGGGTCACTGGGTACTATGTTGTAATACTGCATATCATTCCCATGCCTGTCTGAAAATGCATAGTGTTTATTACACCTATATATATATATGTAACTGCAGATCTTGAGTTAATACCTGAACTGTTTGTCCAAAAGTGTTGTGTACATCAAGTAAATGTGGTGTCCAACAAGTGGTTGTTTATATGTTGTGAGCAATCAATATCCTTCTAGCATCTATAGTTAATTTAAAGGGTGATGAAGTGGGAAGGGAAACCTACACACAGATGCCATTGTTTCAAGGATGGAACTCTTTCCTCCTGGGA
>JACEFZ010014474.1:0-114906 GCA_014155875.1 Cepaea nemoralis
TGAACTGCGTCACCTTGGGGAAAAACCCTTTGAACCAAAACCCCGTTTAAAAAGCCTGGGATAATTTAAGAGCCGATCTGCTCCTATCCAGTCCCATAGCGACTGCCATAGCCTCGAATCGATTCGCAAAGTTGTCAAATTTGTTTTTTAGACTCCTCATAAACAGCTAAGGGAAACTTCATTGCATGGTAGCTAGATCCACTCATGTTGGTTGAACCATGTAACGATGATCCACCTTCCGCACCCTCTATCTCTCCCTTAGTTTGTGTTTTGAGTTCTAGCTCTTTCATGCGATATTCATGTTGTCTAATCTTTTCAGCCTCTTCCATTTCCAATTCTAGTCTCTTGGCCTCCTTTCGATCTTCCCTTTCTTCTTGACGAAATTCTCGCTCTCTTTCCTGTATGTAATCAGTTAGTTCCGAACCAGCTAAACCAATTGCCTCCCCGTTGGCCCTTAGTTCTGCTGTAGTTACTTTAGGAGTTGCCATAGTTAAGAATGTGAGTCAGCCGGCTGAGTAAAGACACCTTAAAGCAGTAAGAAGTACTTACTATAAACAGATAATCTACCTAGAACCTATATCCTTTATCTATGTCTATCTAATTTATATTTTATCAACGACACCACACAGTACATCACAACCACTCTCTCATCCACAAGAGGAGATAAAGGATAAAGACTTATGTAGACGCGTGACCGTGTGACTAGGTATGTAATGTGTCTTACCACCTATCCACATTCACTCTGTCTGGAACTTTCTCACTGTAAAGTCACCAGCATTAATGAAATGTTTCTACCATAAATGTAATGGCACCATATATCCCATGGACGTCCTTCCATTAAAAGTCATCAATGTATACTTATATTTATTCCAATCAGTATGTCCCAACATGCAGGTACTCCGCTATGCCTGTGCCAATATGCAGGTACCCCTCTATGCATATGCCCTGTTATGCCTCCAGGTCATATGGGTATTATGTAAGTACCCCGCTGCTCCACCAATTATGTGACTAATCGTCCCTGGAGGAAGATGGACTCGACCAGCACACTTTTAATATCCTTCTACTATTGGAAGTATTGAATGACTTTTGTCTACACTCCTCCCTACCGTCTTTCATACACTATATATATATATATATATATATATATATATATATATATATATATATATATATATATATATATATATATATATATATATATATATATATATATATATATATATATATATATATCTCCTTCGTAACATACCCTGACAACAGTTTCCTCCAACAATGAATAACCTGTTTATTGTTGAAAACTATGTCACTTGTATGTATGGAATGTGTATCTGTAGTTGATAGTGTCTGCTAATATGATTGCAAGATAGGACTCTTAGATGTTAGTCTTCGTAATCTTCTCCAGCATATTCAAAAGGCCAAAACATCAGACATCAAACATAATTAGAACGTTCTCACCCTGGATGCTCCGTTCAGCTTGAGTCTTGACTTAATCCAATTCTTGAATTAAAAAACAATTGTTCACCACAGTAACACCGTACAGTAATGTGATCACGGTAAGTCCTTTCCGTAGACAGAGTTTTCAGTTTTTATGTTATTATAATCCATCAGTGAAAACACCTCACACCTGTCCACAGTTATTTAACCGTTTTCTGAATATAGGTACACTGGTCTATGGTTCTTCCCTGTTTCGTTTAGGTGAGTACTCAATTACAATGTTTTATCCTATTTGCTATGCTTGAATAAAGTTCTTTCTCTAAGGTTCACCAAAACCTGTTTTTTGACATTCGTTAGGTCACCCACTCTTATTGACTGTTTTGGTTGCATTTGCTATAGTGACATACTTTCACTGCACCTGTGAAGTGCTTGATAAAAGTGAACGTTCTTTCAGTTATTATCAACATTGCTTTCTCTGTACAAGAGCCGTACTGGTTTATCTTCTTTGATATGTCAGGCTGTGTAGTGGAACCTGGGTAATAAACATTAAATCAGGTGATTTAAGTCTGCTTCATATTACTGTTTATGTGATTGTCTTTCTCCAGCCGTAATGAAACAGCCTCCGAAAGAATACTCTGACATAAACAGCAGAATTCACTAAAGTCTAAACTATTCACTAAATAGAAAGCAAGAGTAAACCCTAAGCACATACACCTATTTCCCTATGCTAATATTACTCTAATATTAGTGTTACCTTATATATATATATATATATATATATATATATATATATATATATATATATATATATATATATATATATATATATATATATATATATAGAATTAATGATACTCCAAGCATTGAAATCTATTAGCACACAATCACTTCTATCCCATTTCCCGGGATGATTTCTTTGCTATTTTCAGGAGACATAAATCCAGTTTGCCGTCCCTTTAGGTAGCACACACTAACACAAAAACCCCAGTTGCTACTATTTATATTGGGTCTTCCGTTCTTCGTTAGTGTTTGATGTCCATACATCAACAGTCGCATTTGCCGTTTCCGTAACATCAAAACGTTCAGTGAAATCACGTATACGTCCGGGCGCTCCATGCTCCGGTCCGCTCCGTTCTTACACTGTTTCCCTGTATTCTCCGACGCTGGTACCTCAAAGCGTCCTACCCCTTTGATCACCGTCTCCGCTGTGTTTTCCGTTCCCGAAGTCTCCCATCCATCGGCCGATACGAGCGGCATCCACTGACCTCTGCGAGCACCTGTCCCTATTTTTAGGCTAATAACCTTCAATTTATCCTTCTCTCAGATTGACAGACTCGATTGTTAACTCTTCTCCGATATTGCCATTAATGTTATATTTAATTTTATCTGGGAATCACTAAACTATCATCATTCTGTGACAGCATCAACAATAGAATACACTATCAACTACACTTACACAGTCCATACATACACCAGACATAGTTTTTATTAATAAATATTTTATTAATCGTTGAAAGGAACTGTTGTCGGAGTATGTGTTGAGGGAATAATAGAGAGAGAGAAAGGAATAGATATATGGAAGGGAAGACAGAAGGGAGGAGTGTAGACAGAAGTCATTCAATAATTCCAAAAGATAATAATATTGAAGATGTGCTTGTTGATTCCAACTTCCTCCCGGGAAAATAAGTGACACTATCTAGCCATCTAGTCACATCTAGAAACATATATCTAGCCACATATAGAAACATCTATCTAGAAACATCTAGCCACATCTAGAAATATCTAGCCACATCTTGAATCATATATCTAGAATCATCTAGCCACATCTATCTAGCCATCTAGCCACATCTGGAAATATCTATCTAGACATCTAGCCACATCTAGAAACATTTATCTGGCCATCTTGAAACGTCTAGCCACATCTAGAAACATATGTATTGCCATCTAGCCACATCTAGCCAAAACTAGAATCTATAGATCTAGAAACATATATCTAGCCATCTAGCCACATATAGAAACATCTATCTAGAAACATCTAGCCACATCTGGAAACATCTATCTAGACATCTAGCCACATCTAGAAACATTTATCTGTCCATCTAGAAACATCCAGCCACATCTAGAAATATTTATCTAGTCACATCTAGAAACATCTATCTAGAAACATCTAGGAACATCTAGAAACATATATCTAGCCATCTAGCCACATCTAGCCACATCTAGATACATATATCCCTAAACATCTAGCCACAATCTAGAAACATCTAGCCACATCTTTAAACATCTATCTAGAAACATTAGCCACATCTATAAAAATATCTAGACATCTAGAAACATCATCTAGTCACATCTATAAACATGTATCTGGCCATCTTGAAAAATCTAGCCACATCTAGAAACTATTCTTGCCATCTAGCAATATCTAGAAACATCTAACTCTAAACATCTAGCTATACCTCGAAACATCTAGCCACATCTAGAAACATCCATCTTGCTACATCTAGAAACATCTAGCCATATCTAGAAACTATAGATCTATATATCAAGAAACATATATCTAGCCATTAGCCATATCTAGCCACATCTAGAAACATCTATCTAGCAATATCTAGCCACATCTAGAAACATCTTTCTAGCCATCTAGTCACATCTAGAAACATATATCTAGCCACATATAGAAACATCTATCTAGAAACATCGAGCCACATCTAGAAACATCTAGCCACATCTAGAAACACCCATCTTGCTACATCTAGAAACATCTAGCCATATCTAGAAACTATATATCTATATATCAAGAAACATATATCTAGCCATTTAGCCATATCTAGCCACACCTAGAAACATCTATCTAGCAACATCTGGCCACATCTAGAAACATCTATCTAGAAACATCTAGCCACATCTAGAAAATAATTATCTATACATCTAGAAACATCCATCTAGCCACATCTAGAAACATCTAGCCACATCTGGAAACATCTATCTAGACATCTGGCCACATCTAGAAACATTTATCTGGCCATCTAGAAACATCTAGCCACATATAGAAACATTTATCTAGTAACATCTATCTAGAAACATCTAGGAACATCTAGAAACATATATCTAGCCATCTAGCCACATCTAGAAACATCTAGCCACATATATCTAGCCATCTATCCACATCTAGAATCATCTAGATCATCTAGAAACATATCTAGAAAAATTTAGCCACATCTAGAAACATCTATTTAGCCATCTAGTCACATCTAGAAACATATATCTAGCCATCTAGCCACATCTAGATAAATATATCTCTTAACATCTAGCCATATCTAGAAACATCTAGCCACATCTTTAAACATCTATCTAGAAACATTAGCCACATCTAGAAAAAATTATCTAGACATCTAGAAACATCCATCTAGCCACATTTAGAAACATCTAGCTTATTCGACGTTACTACATTGGAAATGAATTGATGCAAGGAAACTTCATATATGCAATGACACTACTAAACTGACAAACAACTTAATACAACGAACGCTTGATATATTCGACACTACTAAACTGACAAACAATTTTATGTCAGAATGCTTCATATATTCGGCACTACTAAACTGACAAACAATTTAATGTCAGAATGCTTCATATATTCGACACTACTAAACTGACAAACAATTTAATGTCAGAATGCTTCATATATTCGACACCACTAAACTGACAAACAATTTAATGTCAGAATGCTTCATATATTCGACACCACTAAACTGACAATCAATTTAATGTCAGAATGCTTCATATATTCGACACCACTAAACTGACAAACAATTTAATGCCAGAATGCATCATATATTCGACAATACTAAACTGACAAACATTTTGATCTCAGAATGTTTCATATAGTCGACGTTACTAAACTGACAAATAATTTGATCTCAGGATGCTTAATATATTCGACGTTATTAAACTGACAAACGGATTGATGTCAGAAAACATTCTATATTCCATCTTAACACATTGGCTTTTGTTTAAAATCATCCGGCAAATGCGTGGCAGAGATTAAAAGTAGAATATGCCACGCATCAAGCAAAAGCTACATTTCAGAACATGAAAAGTATTTTATGCAATACGATCTCTATCGAAAATTACGCACCGTGCAATCATAATGTTGGTTTTCTTTTTTGCGAGAACCAAGAGATGACTGCGAAACTACAACCATGGTCAGACTGCGAGAAAAGCAAATAAAAAAAAAAAAAAAGAAGTGTGGCCAAACAAGAACACTACGCAGGAAGCCAAAGAAGATTGATAAACCAACACAGACTTGGTGTTGTTAGCCGCTACACGCTGCCGGATTTGCTGAGGAGGGGATCCGAGCAATTATAGACTGAATGGTTTGATGTGCAATGAGGATGATCTGTTGACTAACTAATTAACTAACTAATGTTGGATTTCCAACTTTAGCATTGTCTTCCAATATATTTGTTTCTGATTTTGTTGGTGTGGCTTCAAGTCATCATCCAGGTCATTATATATAACATGTATGTATGTTGTCTGCACTATGTTCTGCTTCTACTTGATCGATATTGGCATCAAAACGCCTGCCATTTACCGTTACCAGTAATAACCCGCTTGACACTGCCCAGTAGCCTTTAGAAAATATGGATCTTTCCAGATTTCTAATATTGACCACACCTGCTTGGTGGCCTCCATTGAAAGCCGCCGAGGTACGATGACATCAGAACAGCTAGAAGACCTCACATATGACGTAGACCACATGCAAATATGGCCTGGGTACCGCCTGCGCTGGTGAAGGTGTTACGGTCGCAATTCGTAACCCTGTATACCACATTCGAAACACAGGTGCGGACGATTTGGCAGCAGACCGCATTGCGTTGGTGTTCATACGATGGTATGAGTGCCGGTAGTTCAGAAAAAATGGCAAAGTACTTAACGTGAACTTGTCAAGAAATCACAGACACACATGCTGGGATTGACTGCTACGTCCTGTAAAGGACATACAACTAAATAACCCCATGGAAGAATATATATGATACGCTGTACATAGTTTAGCATGTAAAAAAAATATAATTTTCATAGACATTGTTTTTCAGCATTCGGCGTTTGTTATTCTAAATATTTTGTAATTTTGTTTACCTGTTTACCTGGACTGTAGTCCTTGTCGAGTATGTACTTGTGTTTGTATTTATTGTTTCTCCCCGGGATTTAAATATACATTTTTTTGTTTTAATTATTTTTTAAATTAGTTTTTTAAAAACATTATGTGCAATAATGATTAAATACAGTGGTACCTCGGGTTACGAACTCCTCAGGTAACGAACAATTCAGGTTACGAACAACAACTTCGAAAATTTTATGTCTCGGGTAACGAACAGTGCCTCGGTTTACGAACGAAGGCAAGCGAGAGACAGCAAGGTGTAACGTTGGAGACAAACGATCGCGTACAGTACAAACAGTACTACAGGTGAGCTTGTGGATCTTCAGAATGAACAGCTAAAGACATTAAAGGAGGAGCAGTCGTCCGATGATGAGGAGTCAGTGACCGTTTTAACTGCCAGGATTAAAGACATTTGCAGCAAGTGGGCAGACGTCGAAGATTTCATTGTGAACCATCATCCAAACAAACGTGTTGCTAACAAGCCCTGTGCCCCTATATATGATGAATGATAACAGGATGGCCCACTTCAGAAAGATTCTCCAGCAAAGGAAGCGTCAAATTTCCCTTGATAGTTTCTTGGTGCAGAAAGATTCCCAGTCGGCTGGCAAGAAACAGCGACAAGATACTCCTGAAACTAATGATTCAGAATAACAAAGAAAGTGACAAATTTCCCCTGATCGTTTTCGTGGTAATAAAGATAAATTAAATCTCTTTTTATTTTACATTTAATTCATTTGGTTGTTTTCTTTCTCTTTATTTAATACGTGAAGTACACGTATTCTTTGCCTTTTGTCAGGTAAACGACCGGATGTTCATAAAAAAGAATGATTCTTTCATCTTGAAACTGATTGCCCGGGAAGGTTAACCCGGTCAACAAATGCCCGCAGAAGTCGGATGTGTCGGCCTAACGGCGCAAGAATACAGCTCTGCTGTAAACAGGCACAACGCAATCACGTCCGGAAAAGAAAAAAAAACTCCGGATGAACGCAGAAGAAGAAGAAACGGATTGTCTTTATTTCAATGTTTCGGGTTACGAACCGAGTCCTGGAACGAATTAAGTTCATAACCCGAGGTACCACTGTACAAATACTGCCCCACTTCACTTATCGCCAACACTGACTGCGCACATGGCACTGAATGATGATGATGTAGGAACTCGTTTACTTGAGAAATGTGTTTTAGCAGACCGTTGCTAGAGTCAGCCCTAAACCGTCACTAAGGAAGCCAGAAGAAACACAACATCGTCCAATCCATGGCAGCTCTGTGAAGAAAACAGACCAACAATAACATCAGCCAGTGTAAATAAACAACTGAAATTTATCCTAGAAACACATACCACGTTGCTTGCTTTTTGTTTTCTTTCTTTTCACGTCGGAATAAATTATGTGCCATGGCTTTCAGGAGACAAGATGGAACACTGCACGACTCAATTGTGGCAGTCAGATGTGGCATTCAGGTTAGTAGTAGCGTTATTTATTTATTATATTTAGTACTACTGTTACATGATTAATAATATTAATATTATTAATATATCGGCATATATCTGTTCTAATGACATAGTTACAGAACGACTACCATAGTTGGTATCTGAAACAAGTTTCCTTTGTTGTTTAAAAAAAAATTTATTCATGTCTGCGACAAGTTTCCTTCATTTAATTATTGGTGTCTGTGACGAGTTTCTTTCATGTTATTCTTGATGTCTGTGCCAAATTTCTTTCATTTAATTATTGATGTCTGTGACAAGATTCTTTCATTTTTCTATTGATGTCTGCGACAAATTTCTTTCATGTTACATATCTGTGACAAGTTACTTTCGTTTCCTGCTGATATCCACATTGAAATTCTTTGGTTTCTTGGCTTCTTTGAGAACCCCTTGTTTGCTCAGTTTGTCTGTTCATGGTAATTTCAACATTCTTTTATAAGAATTATATTTTTATTCATTCTTATGTTTAATTTCATTATATATGTTTTATTCATTTTTATATTTTTATATACATTCTTTTATAATTCTTCACACTCTAGTGATCCAGGGTGTGTTTCCGGGTCCGGTCAAGGATATGCACTACTGACGAGCTCAAATGAGAGCGAAACTTGAGTCTAGTGCTTCCACATTGATGTGGATAGGCCTTAGGTTCATATCAGAATACGATCAGCATTGCCAGTAGTGGGTTGTGCTCAATATTTAAATCTCAAATCCCGAAACAACCAAATAAATCAATTTGATTATTGCTCGCTGGACTTTAGGCGGCCTGGTGTGCCTTGCCAGTGAGAATACCTGATCGTTCAGGTCCACATTGATTGACGGACATCAGTCTCAGCGATCGGGCATAATCTTGAGCTACAGCCTACGATGGGTGACGTTGTAGTATTCTGTTGTGATAATTTGGCTGTGTCCAGAGTGTGCCGCGTGGTCTAGTGGTTACATACCCGCTTCACATGCCAGTGATCCGGGGTTTGTTTCCGGGTCCGGTCAAGGATATGCACTACTGACGAGCTCAAACGAGAGCGAATCTCGAGTCTAGTGCTTCCACATTGACGTGGATAGGCCTTAGGTTCATACCAGAATACGATCAGCGTTGCCAGTAGTGGGTTGTGCTCAATATTTAAATCTGAAATCCTGAAACAACCAAATAAATCAGTTCTTTTATAAAACCAAATGACCAGGCTGGAAGTTCAAAGACATGGTTGCTGGGCTGACAGACAAGTGTGCTACTGTGCCACTGATGCTCCCTCTCTTCACACACTGATTGTCATATGTTTCATTAGATGTATGACTTCACACACCGGTTGTTGTATGGCTCATTAGATGTTTCACTTCACACATTGGTTGTTGTATGGCTCATTAGATGTTTCACTTCGTACACTGGGTGTCATATGGCTCATTAGATGTTTCACCTCACACACTGGTTGTCATATGGCTCATTAGATGTATCACTTCACACACTGGTTGTTGTATGGCTCATTAGATGTATCACTTCACACATTGTTGTTGTATGGCTCATTAGATGTATCACTTCACACACTAGTTGTCGTATGGCTCATTAGATGTTTCACCTCAAATTCATTGACATCTACATATGTCGCTAACACATATACAGTATGTTGGTAACACATGTAAAACACAATTAACTGATTCAGTGCCAACAAAAAAGTCGGTTTGGACCAAACATGGTACACTATCATGTGAGCAAGTATTATAATGTAAATTTCCGTTCACTGATCATCAAAATTGTGGAAGATACCATGAAATGAAACAAATAACCATGATGAACCTATTAGATGTTGAAGAATTGAGATATATTGTCCTTCTATCCAAATGGGAGGTCCCATTTAGCGATATATTATTCTTCGGCCCTGAATCTGTTAACTTTATCTGTCTCATTACTTGGCATTGACATATTAATTGTGGATTATATTTATGTTGAAGTATTGGAACAGCTGCTTTATGATTAAATGACAACACATTTGATTTAGCCTGTTTTTACAATACAATAGCTCAGATAAAATAGTTGACTTTAGAATATTTAGAGTATAGAATAGAGGATTTCATGTCAGAGTATAACAATCAAATATTTGTCTTCAGGACATTCTGCAGTCTGGAAATTACTATGTCACCGAAGAGATTGCCAGGGAGATGTCTGTCATTAACAATGCCCTGGAGCATCTGTCTCTGGATAACACTGTTTTTGGCAACATCAAATGAGTGGCAGCAAAATCCTGGCAATTACACCCCCAACCAAACATTCCAGCATCTCTCAGGTAAAATCTTGCATGTAACAAAAACACTTTGCATTATCCTGATTTAAAAAATGTTGCATATCCCATGCAGGATGTTGCGATCGACTCCAGTCCCAGGTTGATTTTTCTAGGCAAGCTTATGTTCAGTAGTTTGCCATTGCTTTCTGGATGGGAAGTCAACAGATATATATTAAAATACTTTTGAAAGCTCGACGCTAGCTACATTTACATCTAATGCTAGTGTAACAATGCTAAAACTAGGTCAGTGCATCTACTGGATATATTAAGGCATAGACTAGGTATCTGACGTAGCTGGCAGTTGGTGCATAAAATGGCAATGTGGAGTTTTACTGGCCAGAGGCTTTAAAGCCGTGATCTCTTATTTAAGAAATCCTCAGAGTTGTAAAGTTGCTGCTGTTATCAATAATTAAACAACACTATTTTACATTGATGTAATCATTCTAAGCTGAATATTATTGCAGACCAATGTACATAAATCAATCACTTACACACAAATCCATGCACGCACACACTCGCACATATCGGTACATGATTGATATAGGCATTGATATTGCACCTTGGGAGCATGTCGCCACCGATCGTATTAATATTGCACCTTGGGAGCATGTCACCACCGATCGTATTGATATTGCACCTTGGGAGCAGGTTGCCAACGATCACATTGATATTGCACCTTGGGAGCAAGTTGCCCTAATTGCATTGATATTACACTTTGGGAGCAAGTTGCCACTGATCACGTTGCACGGAGGGCAAAGATAAAAAATCAAATAAAGACAAATGAGAAAATTGTTGCTGATAGGTCAGACACTGAGCATGCGAGATGTCAGATGGTGCATGATGGTGGAAATGACCATGTGTTCACAAGCAGCCATTGTGGACGAACATTTTCTGCAAAAATTGGTCTGATAAGTCACATTCGCTACCGCCATGGGTTGTAGTTATTATGTCTTTTTTTAGCACAATATAACAAATTATCGTCTGTCAAGGAGGCCCGGTGCCAGTATATATGTATAAATATAAATATATAAACAAACCACATAGCAGGAACCCGATGTGGAAATGTAACAAGTTAGGATCATCACATATTGTAGGCCTGACTGACAGGTGTATAGGCCTTTTCCTCTGGTAACAAACATCAAAAGCTGACATTGAACCCTCGTCTGACCACAATCATGACATTACCAGTATAACATCCTAACCATTACACTAATACACTTGTGTTTATTATTTGCCAGGAAGTACTTGAATGTTTTAGCCACATCAGTTCAAAGTAATCTTTGAGACAGACTTGTCAGTCTGTGTCTGCATGTTTTATATTTATCCCCATTTATGTTAATTTAGACTAACACCTCAGACTAACACTTGACTTCTCTGCCATTTCTTGTGGCTAATTGGTAAAGTATTAATATTTCATGGAGAACATGGCAATCCATTCTCTGCATGTCTCCATTCTCTTTCTACCTGTCTTTCAATGTCTGCATTCTCTGTCTACCTGTCTTGCAACTGCCTGTCTTGTGTCTGCCTGTCTTGTGTCTGCCAGTTCTCGTATCTTAGAATGTCTCTCTTCTCTGTCTGAACATGGCAATCCATTCTCTGCATGTCTATATTGCACCTTGCAATGTATCCATTCTCTTTCTACCTGTCTTTCAATGTCTGCATTTTCTGTCTACCTGTCTTGCAACTGCCTGTCTTGTGTCTGCCAGTTCTCGTATCTTAGAATGTCTCTCTTCTCTGTCTGAACATGGCAATCCATTCTCTGCATGTCTATATTGCACCTTGCAATGTATCCATTCTCTTTCTACCTGTCTTTCAATGTCTGCATTCTCTGTCTACCTGTCTTGCAACTGCCTGTCTTGTGTCTGCCAGTTCTCGTATCTTAGAATGTCTCTCTTCTCTGTCTGAACATGGCAATCCATTCTCTGCATGTCTATATTGCACCTTGCAATGTATCCATTCTCTTCCTACCTGTCTTTCAATGTCTGCATTCTCTGTCTACCTGTCTTGCAACTGCCTGTCTTGTGTCTGCCTGTCTTGTGTCTGCCAGTTCTCGTATCTTAGAATGTCTCTCTTCTCTGTCTGCCTCTCGTGCTCCTTGCAAGACCATCCACATACACAACTCAAGACCTTCCACACACAACACACAAGACCATCCACACACACCACACAAGACCTTCCACACACAGCACACAAGACCTTCCACACACCCCACACAAGACCTTCCACACACAGCACACAAAACCATCCACACACACCACACATGACCATTCACACACACCACACTTGACCATTCACACACACCACACAAGACCTTCCACACACACCACACAAGACCTTCCACACACAGCACACAAGACCTTCCACACACAGCACACAAGACCTTCCACACACACCACACTTGACCATTCACACACACCACACAAGACCTTCCACACACAACACACATGACCATTCACACACACCACACTTGACCATTCACACACACCACACAAGACCTTCCACACACACCACACAAGACCTTCCACACACACCACACAAGACCTTCCACACACACCACACAAGACCTTCCACACACACCACACTTGACCATTCACACACACCACACAAGACCTTCCACACACACCACACAAGACCTTCCACACACACCACACAAGACCTTCCACACACAGCACACAAGACCTTCCACACACACCACACAAGACCTTCCACACACACCACACAAGACCTTCCACACACAGCACACAAGACCTTCCACACACAGCACACAAGACCATTCACACACACCACACATGACCATTCACACACACCACAGTAGACCATCCACACACACCACACAAGGACCTTCCACACACAGCACACAAGACCTTCCACACACACCACACAAGACCTTTCCACACACACCACACAAGACCTTCCACACACACCACACAAGACCTTCCACACACAGCACACAAGACCATTCACACACACCACACATGACCATTCACACACACCACAGTAGACCATCCACACACACCACACAAGACCTTCCACACATAGCACACAAGACCTTCCACACACACCACACAAGACCTTCCACACACACCACACAAGACCTTCCACACACAGCACACAAGACCTTCCACACACAGCACACAAGACCATTCACACACACCACACATGACCATTCACACACACCACAGTAGACCATCCACACACACCACACAAGACCTTCCACACACAGCACACAAGACCTTCCACACACACCACACAAGACCTTCCACACACAGCACACAAGACCTTCCACACACAGCACACAAGACCTTCCACACACAGCACACAAGACCATTCACACACACCACACATGACCATTCACACACACCACAGTAGACCATCCACACACACCACAGTAGACCATCCACACACACCACACAAGACCTTCCACACAAGACCTTCCACACACAGCACACAAGACCTTCCACACACAGCACACAAGACCATTCACACACACCACACATGACCATTCACACACACCACAGTAGACCATCCACACACAGCACACAAAACAATGAAAGGTCATGAACATAAGTTGAAGTTCATTGCATGTCCTTCACAAGACGTTACAATCCACTGAACATGTATTGACTGTGATTTACTCGGCAATTTTAGTTCAGCTGTTTGGACTATTCTTTATATCATATTAAATCACATCAGACTCTTTTCGACTCTGTTTTTACCTATCCAAAAACAAATACACTTAAGACTTACTAAGTACTGACCTTTGACTTACTAAGTACTGACCTTTGCCTTCAGGCAGTATGATTGCATCATGTACATCTCAGCTGTATCAACTATTCTTGATCACACTTTGAGCACACCAATAAAAATGTTTATGCCTTGCGTACACTCATATAATTCTCACATCTTAATTACACTGATTTCATACACACTGATTCCACTGATATAATTCTGTCACCTTGATATGATTTTCACACCTTGCAACAATTAGTAGGTCAGTATGGCCATATGGATAAGAAAGAGTGTTCTTAAACATTCGGTGTGCTGGTGCCCTGGTAAGGGATTCAACCCCTACACTGGACAGTTGGACTAAAATGTTGACTTGTGTCCTTGACTTGGGGACGTAAATTACAAGTATCTCTGAAGACAGAGTGGGTTCGCCTGATGGTGAGGGACACTGTTAATAGGGAACGCTAATCCAATGCAAAATTAAATTCAGCTACTATTAAAAGTAGTGTGGATGGACTACGCTTGAGTTCAAAATGAGTGAGCGCCAAAAAAAAATAATTAATTCTCACACTTCCTGTACACTTACATACATTCTCACATCTTGAGAGATAAACATTCTTACATCTTGTGGAAAATGATAAACATTTTTTGCACCTTGTGTGCACTGACATACATTCTCATACATTATGTACACAGATATATACTTTCTCATACCTTGTGTACACTGACATAAATTCTCATACCTTGTGGACAATGACAAACATTCTCACACTTTGCGTACACTGATATACATACTAAACTGTCACATTTCTTTTGTTGTATTATTCACATGCAGTTTCATACTGTAAAATGTATAATTATCATCTTTGTGTGATGTGGTGTTGTTTTCTTTCTAATGATAATCAATGTTGTTTTTCTTTAGTGTTTATTTTTCAAAGCAAAGTTCATAAACAGAGAAAAGTCTTATTGTTATGAGATTGATCATGATTAATAAAATATGCAATATTGTGTGTCAAGGAAACAAGCACATTATAAATATTATCATGAATGTTTGTGGGCATGATGCAGGTGTTTTAGCCGCAGTAAATGAGGTTGCTGTGACACTGAACACACTGAAGCAACTCTTCTGTAATGAAAACATTGCGGGAAAGCAGGAAAATCAGCTCAGGGAAGTCCACCAATGGGCCATCTCCTCACTCAAGAATTCTCAAAAGGTTAGCATGACTAGAAATTACTTGACTTGTGGAGAGGTAAAACTAGCTGCTAGCTAGTCGTAGACATGCTTGCTTACTTCATATACATCTTTACACATTTTATATACATGTTTACTCACTTCATACATATATTTACTCACTTCATACATATATTTTCTCACTTTACACATATGTTTACTCACTTCATACATATATTTACTCACTTTATACACATGTTTGACACATTTCATATGATTACTTACTCACTTTATCCACGTGTTTACTTACTTTATACACATATTTACTCACTTCATGCACACAATTACTCTTTGATAATAATGTCACACAATTTAGTTTTTATCTTGCCCAAATATATAAAACCAACATTACATATACATGCACCGGCATGCACGGCATGCGCACACACACACATGCATGCACCCACTCACCCACACAGACACACACACAGATACACTCATACAAACACAGAGACACACACACAGACACAGACACCCACACACAGACACAGACACCCACACACACACGTGCACATGAATGTATATGTATATTCAAGAGAAGTCATAAAAGACAGGAATTAATGCTTCCCTATTACATCTCCCTCGATGGTTATCTTTTAGCGCGTGAACAATGCAGAAGAACAGATAGACTATCATGGTCTAAAGAGAGAATATGGCAGCAGGAGGTGGTCAGAGGATTTGGTCGACTGTCGTAACTAAGAGGTAAAGCAAGACGGACATATAGTCATATTGTAATGGGCACCATTAGTATTGGGACTCTATGCTGGCTGTTGAAGATGATGACTGAGCACTTAAGTGAATTCCCCAGCTGCAATGACATCAATTCTTAACTCAACTCAATCCATTCATATCTTTTTACATGGCTAAAATATGAAATTGTCCTCTAAGGTTATTTGTCCTAACAACCAATCTTCTTCAATATTGCTATGATTATGACTGTCACATACAACATTCTGCTAACAACCAACTTCTTCAACATGACTACGATAGTGACTGTCACATACAACATTCTGTAGAACCTGGAACCATATGCTTATGATTCTGCTGACCGGATCAAGCAGTTCGGTGACACGTTGGGAGTAACTGACAGGTACACTGGCTATCGTCAAAACCTAACTCGTGCAACTCGCGACCCATTCAGGATGCAGACTACAGTGGATGGACAAGGCTGGAGAGCTCGGCCTCATGAACAAGTTGACGAGATCGCACGCTAGTAAGTTTCTCTTGATAAAATCAGACTTTAGGAATAGCATAGTAGTTTTATCTTTATTAATAATATTAGTTATTATTATCTTTATTAATAATTAATAATAATCTTTAAATTATCTTTATTATCATGTAGCCGGTGCTGTGGCAAAGTGGTTATTAATGCAATTCGCAATCCTGCATGCCATGTTCGAAACACAGTCACAGGTGATTTGGAAGCAGACCGCCGTGCGCTGGTTTTCATACAGGGGTATGAGTGCTGGTCATTCAGAAAGCAATAGCAAACTACTGAATGTAAACTTGTCAAGAAATCACAAACAGCCACATAAAAATGCTGAGAATGACTGCGATGTCCTTGAAAAGGATATGCAACTAAGGTTTTATTATCATGTGCTTTCCCTTTCCCTTTATGGTGGGTGACAAGCACGAAAATTGCGTTGCGTACGTTAGAAATCCATCATCAGTTGGAAATCACAAAAAAGCAGGACAATTAGACTAAATTTCTAAACTATAAAAGCTACACACAAAAAAGCAAGAATTTCATTGTAACTTACAACCCCAACCCCCTCCTCCATGCCCTCCCATCGTCGCACCTGTATAGCCACTAAAAAGTTAGTTGCATATCCTTTACAGGATGTCACAGTCTACCCTAGCATTATTTGTGCTGTTTGGGGTTTCTTGGCGAGTTTGCGTTCAGTGGTCTACCATTGCTTTCTGAGTGTCCGACACTCATACCATTATATGATGACCAATGCAGGGTGGTCTGCACTGAGGTCGCCTGCAGCTGTGTTTCGATCGTGGGATGCAGAATTGTGAACTGCATCCGCGTCACCTTCACCACAGAGCACTAATCCCTATTTTACCTTTCGCTCACCCGCTTATGGAGCGCTTATGGAAATGTCCCAAATGCTGTGATGTCGGTTTCTAAATCAATCAATCAATCAATCAATCAATTGCTCACCCGCCAGGTGGCTTAGCCAATCCCTGAGCTTCTGGCGTTATTGACCTTTGGTCCACTGATCACACATCCCGTCCATACCATCCACTGATAGTCGTCTAACGCAATGTTCGCTCAAGACATATTCAGGCAAACAAGGATACAGATAAATAACCTTTATATTTTCATGTAGTGTTTTTCATAAAGTTGTGTCGGTTTGTTTTATTCTGTGCTGACGAAGGCTTTAGCCGCCACGTCCATTTTCTTTCATCCTGTTCTAGTCAAGCTCACAATCTACTTCTCGTTGTTTGGTGATTTATTCATTGCCACAAAAAAAGCAGGACAATTAGAATAAATTTCAAAATTACCAAAGCTACCCACAAAAAGAATATTTATGATAGATTATTATATTCCACATGATATTCTTCATTTAATAAACTACAGTTGTGTAAGAAAACAAATCAGGTGACAGTACTCATTCTTGTCTTACACCCTTCTGCATACACTGAAATATTCCTAAAGGGTTGTCATTTCTTAAGGCTGCTGTTTGCTACAAATACGTGTATTTCTTGGTCTATCGATTCATTATTTTCCAGTAATTTGCCCTTTAGTAATCTCTTTCTTGGAAGGCAAGGAGAAACCACCACACTTTTTCCAAGTTTGAAGCCATAAAGTACTAAAGTCGAGAGGGCCCACTTCATTGCTCTGTGTTTACTAGCTCCGCCTCTCTATTTCGAATGGCAAGCCACTTACTGGGAGCATCACACAAAACACAAACTCCATAGCTCCAGCAATGATCCCGGGAGTCTCCAGAAAACTTGCACTCATGTCTGATTGACACAGTCTGCAGAATGAGCCCACAATCTTTATAGTGTGAGTCAGACAGCATAACCATTTTGCCACGGACGACCACTCTATAGAAGCTATGAAGATTTCTTCCATGATGCCATTGATCAAAAGAGTACAATGATGTATCGTTTCTGTGTTGTATCCAGAGCTCTCTGCACGTTTATGATTTAGCCAGGCTTCTTTAGTTACATTTTATTTTTCAATAATTTATTTATGTAGTCCATCATTTTCTGCTTTATTTTGTTGTTTCATTCTTCTTGTATCCATTATTTATACCATTTCATTCGTCATCCATTTCTTTTTTATTTACAGTAGAACGTTATAAATTATCCCCTCGAAATGTTTTCATTTATAGTGAGAAAAAATGACTGTAGTTCTTACTAACTATAAAGTTATACCTTAGACTGTCAAGTGTAGCCATGTCTTTGGGGCGCTTACAGCTTCTCCGCTAGTTAGACTGTCAACTTGGGCTGTTTTACAGGTGTAAAAGCTTCTCTTCTGCTTTGGCTGTCAAATGTGACGTTTGGGTTTCATCTTCCAGAACTGAAGAGCTAAACATGATATACATGGACTGAATGGATATGCTGTTTGGGTCATGCTGGAGTGCGAGGTAATGAACCAGCAGATCCATGATATCAAGAGTTGTAGTTGGAGCACTCATTATTAAGTATGGTCCTTTCCAGGAGGGACATGTGAAGGATAATTCAGCATGTTTACAACCAGTGTGTTACTGGAGAGATCAGCATCTGCATCTTATTTCATTCCTGTGGGAGACAGAGCATTTGTGTGCTTGCCCAGGGTGAACACTACGATGTCGATTCTACATGAACCTAAATGTAAATGATGTATTTTGTATGACAACTGGAAAGATTTGTGACAAGAGAGATAGAGGAAGACAGCAAGAGAAAATTCTGGACAGTCTTATGTCATGGCACGGAAGGTTTGTCAAAAAGGGAGAACTGATCCAAGCCATTGAAGATGGCAATTTATTCAGAAGCATGATTGGCCATGCCAGTCGACAAGGCACTTGATGATGATAATGGTAGTTTGTAATAAGCTGATTTGTTACAATACACCCTAAAACCACAATCTATCCCACTCCTCAGCCGCTGGTAGTCCAACCCTGGAACAACATACTGAGAACAGAACGGTGCAGTTTGTCGGAGAACCCTCATCGGAGTTTAGTGAGTTTGGTGGGGTTCCTCCAGCCAATATTGGAGTTCTGAAGAAACAAATTAGATACGGCATGACTAACCCACCTATGAGAGTGACTCGAGGTATGTTTTCATTTGTTCTCTCATTCAGCATAACTTGCCTAGTTGTTATCATAGATGTATGCAGTGATACATGCAAGTGTTCATCATATGTTATGTTGTTTTATGTAGTGATACATGCAAGTGTTCATCATATGTTATGTTGTTTTATGTAGTGATACATGCAAGTGTTCATCAGCTGTTGTGTTGTTCCATGAAGTGATACATGCAAGTGTTCATCAGCTGGTTTGTTGCTCCATGCAGTGATACATGCAAGTGTTCATCTACTGTTGTGTTGTTCCATGCAGTTGCTACCGTTGTAGCTACTCCCTACCAGTGCTACATCTGTTAAAACAACCTCCCCAGTGCTACATCTATTAAAACAAACTCCCCAGTGCTACATCTATTAAAACAAACTCCCCAGTGCTACATCTGTTAAAACAACCTCCCCAGTGCTACATCTATTAAAACAAACTCCCCAGTGCTACATCTGTTAAAACAACCTCCCCAGTGCTACATCTGTTAAAACAACCTCCCCAGTGCTACATCTGTTAAAACAACCTCCCCAGTGCTACATCTGTTAAAACAACCTCCCCAGTGCTACATCTATTAAAACAACCTCCCCAGTGCTACATCTATTAAAACAACCTCCCCAGTGCTACATCTATTAAAACAAACTCCCCAGTGCTACATCTATTAAAACAAACTCCCCAGTGCTACATCTGTTAAAACAACCTCCCCAGTGCTACATCTATTAAAACAACCTCACCAGTGCTACATCTGTTAAAACAAACTCCCCAGTGCTACATCTGTTAAAACAAACTCCCCAGTGCTACATCTGTTAAAACAACCTCCCCAGTGCTACATCTGTTAAAACAAACTCCCCAGTGCTACATCTGTTAAAACAAACTCCCCAGTGCTACATCTGTTAAAACAATGCGTTTTATTTATCAAATTATATGGCGAGGGATCGGCAGGGGTGCTGGAAGAATCTCATAACTGAGAAGGAAGATCAGGAGAACTTTCAATAGCGGTGGGAACAATCAGTAGTATGACTCTTCACTGGCTGTTGAACGAGGGGGCGGAGCGTGTATGGGAATTTCCTGAGTGCAGTGATGTCAGTTCTTAGCTCAACTCAACTCTTTATTTACAGTTTATATTCATTGCCTGGCTGTTTTGAAACTTGTTGCTGTAAATGGTTGTTCTTGACTAGATCCTATCTTTGCTAGTATGTTTGTCATGTCATTACCAGGTATGTTAGAATGATAGGAATCCACTTGATGATTATCCTAGCATTGTGATATGTGGCTATACTGTCAGTAGTTAGTGTTATCTTCCCAACCCAGCCTGCAGTTAGAGTTGTCTTTCCACATTCAGCTCTATTCTGCCCACTGTTTTCCAGATTCAACAGATTAAACAATGAGTTTGTGAAAATAATGATGTTCTGGGCCTGAATAGGAAATGCATCAAAAGCAATCTTCATGTGTGATGAAGCTATCTCAGGGCAGTGATTTCTGCCTCATAAATTGAGCACATCTCTCACATGCTTCAAAGCTTTCCTCTGATGACCCATCTGGATACTGAATGTAAACTCCACGGAGTAGAGGATGTCACAGTATGGTGTCCAGGCTGCTGTTGCCCAGATCATCATGGCCATTATCATGCTGCTGGTGGCTTGTTATTTTGGCAACTGGTAGTTCATCAATAGGAGGCAATTTGAACGTGCTTGAAATCCTTCTATATGTTTCTAGTAGAGATTGTTATGAAGTAGATGCCAGAATCACTACATTCATCCCTCCTGTTGCCTTACAGGACAGGTATGAGATCCTGGTGTTGTTGGTCACACTGGACAGTGACCAGAGATAGAAGTACAGAATAACATAGACAGTGACCAGAGGCAGATTCAGAGAATAACATAGCCAGTGACCATTATGGAAAATGCATTCCTCTAGAGAGGAAACAATGTTTTTCAGGGCCTGCAAGTCTGTCATCACAGTCTTAAAGGACAGCTATTTGGTTGGTTGTTGGTTATGAAACATTCGAAGACTCAATTTTAATGCTGAAATCTAATGCACTGACATTCAGATCGTTATGACTAGGACATGAGACTCTCAGAGTAAGGTTGGGGTGTCGGAGCAAGGTTGGCGTGTCGGAGCAAGGTCGGGGTATCGAAGCAAGGTCAGGGTGTTGGAGTAAGGTTAGGGTTTTGGAGTAAGGTCAGGGTGTTGGAGCAAGGTCAGGGTGTTGGAGTAACCTCGGGGTGTCGGAGCAAGGTCAGGGTGTCGGAGCAAGGTCAGGGTGTCGGAGCAAGGTTAGGGTGTTGGAGCAAGGTCTGGGTGTTGGAGCAAGGTCAGGGTGTCGGAGCAAGGTTAGGGTGTTGGAGCAAGGTCTGGGTGTTGGAGTAAGGTCAGGGTGTTGGAGCAAGGTCAGGGTGTTGGAGTAACCTCAGGGTGTCGGAGCAAGGTCAGGGTGTCAGAGTAAGGTCTGGGTGTTGGAGTAAGGTCAGGGTGTTGGAGCAAGGTCTGGGTGTTGGAGTAACCTCGGGGTGTTGGAGCAAGGTCTGGGTGTTGGAGCAAGGTCAGGGTGTCGGAGCAAGGTCAGGGTGTCGGAGCAAGGTTAGGGTGTTGGAGCAAGGTCTGGGTGTTGGAGTAAGGTCAGGGTGTTGGAGCAAGGTCAGGGTGTTGGAGTAACTTCGGGGTGTTGGAGCAAGGTCAGGGTGTTGGAGTAAGGTCAGGGTGTTGGAGTAACCTCGGGGTGTTGGAGTAAGGTCAGGGTGTTGGAGTAACCTCGGGGTGTTGGAGCAAGGTTAGGGTGTTGGAGTAAGGTCAGGGTGTTGGAGCAAGGTCTGGGTGTTGGAGTAACCTCGGGGTGTCGGAGCAAGGTCAGGGTGTCAGAGTAAGGTCGGGGTGTTGGAGTAAGGTCGGGGTGTTGGAGCAAGATCAGGGTGTCGGAGCTAGGTCGGGTTGTCACAGTAAGGTTAGGGTGTCTGAGCAAGGTCTGCGTGCTAGAGTAAGGTCGGGATGTTGGAGTAAGGTCAGAGTGGAGATTTGTCTCCCAACACAGTACTAAAGTATCATCTCTGCGGAGATTATGATGCACAGCTCTCCTTCCCTTCTCCAAGCTCAGAAACCATTGGAAGATGCAAGACCAACACTGCGGGTCCATATCTGCTACTTTAACTTTAAACAGCTTCCCTGAGTATTATTCACAACTCAGCAGATCAGTTTGTATGGGGACCTGAGTCAAACTTCATGGATGTGTAGAGTGAATAATTAACCCACATTAACTCTCTCCTGCTGTGTCTCTGACCTGCAGTCAACATTTGATTTGTTTGTGTTTACATTTAAACATTGGTTATACAATGAAAGGCTCATGTATGTGTGCACTATACAGGTTATCATACCATAGACTCGCTCTACCCAAAGTCCACAGTTTACATCTAAACATTGGTTATACAATGAAAGTCTCATGTATGTGTACACTATACAGGTTATCATACCATAGACTCGCTCTACCCAAAGTCCACAGTTTACATCTAAACATTGGTTATACAATGAAAGTCTCATGTATGTGTACACTATACAGGTTATCATACCATAGACTCGCTCTACCCAAAGTCCACAGTTTACATCTAAACATTGGTTATACAATGAAAGGCTCATGTATGTATACATTATACAGGTTACCGTACGATAGACTCTCTCTACCCAAAGTCTACGGTTCCACTGTCCGGTGGTGTCCGTGTGGGCTCTGGTGTCATGGATGAAGTCAAGACTCTGAATGCACTGAATGCTTGTGACTTTTATGCGAGGGCTGACCGTATTGCTAGCGAGGTGCCAACACCCCACAAACAGCCCCACAAGAATATGAGCATACAGGAGCAGGTAATCAAAGCTACATGTAATAATAGCAGTTCTCTTCCTTTGAATCAGTGTTTTATTGCACGACAGAAGCACTCAAAGCTTTAACCTTTACTTTACTGATTTTCAACATGTCATAAACATTTCATGATTTACTCACTGTCACCTCAAGACTGCAAGGTACAAGAGGAACCTGTTAGCATGTCATAAACATTTCATGATGTACTCAGTGTCAGCATGCCACAAACATTTCATGATTTACTCTGTCAACATGTCATAAACATTTCATGATTTATTCTGTCAGCATGCCACAAACATTCCATGATTTACTCTGTCAGCGTGTCATAAACATTTCATAAATTACTCTCTGTCATATGTCATAAACATTTCATAAATTACTCTCTGTCAGCATGTCATAAATATTTCATGAGTTACTCTCTGTCAGCATGTCATAAACATTTCATCATTTACTCACTGTCAGCATGTCATAAATATTTCATGAGTTACTCTCTGTCAGCATGTCACAAACATTTCATCATTTACTCTCTGTCAGCATGTCATAAACATTTCATCATTTACTCTCTGTCAGCATGTCATAAACATTTCATCATTTACTCACTGTCAGCAGGTCATAAACATTTCATCATTTATTCTCTATCAGCATGCCGTAAATATTTCATGAGTTACCCTCTGTCAGCATGTCATAAACTTTTCATCATTTACTCACTGTCAGCATGTCATAAATATTTCATGAGTTACTCACTGTCAGCATGTCATAAATATTTCATGAGTTACTCTCTGTCAGCATGTCACAAACATTTCATCATTTACTCACTGTCAGCATGGCATAAACATTTCATCATTTACTCTCCAGGTCATAAAGTGGATAGCTATCTAAACCATATCAGTTTCTGGCAGATGCAGACGTTTTTTTAACCCTAAAGAAACCGCCAATATTCTTCTTGTCAAGTGTTCTGTACTGTTAAATGACAGGATTTAGCTACTGCAGCTATCTTCAATAGTTACAAACTCATAGTATGACTCCCTGGATCAGCCACAGAGAAACTGCACCTTCATAAGAATGGCACTGGCTGCCAAGAGTAGACAACTCAGCAGCTTTGGAATCTACTTGTACAACAATAATGATATTATTGCCCCTGATCTTTCAGGCCGTTAAATAGAGTTCCCAGCTTTCTTGAGAATTCCCAGCCTTCTTGAGAGTTCCCAGCCTTCTTGAGAGTTCCCAGCCTTCTTGAGTTCCCAGCTTTCTTGAGAGTTCCCAGCTTTCTTGAGAGTTCCCAGCCTTCTTGAGAGTTCCCTGCCTTCTTGAGAGGTCCCAGCTTTCTTGAAGGGCAACAACAGGAGGTCCTTGAGTAAGTCATGCAGGTTAAACATTCTGCAGCAGGAGGAAATTGCAAAAAATGTAGGCCATGAGACTGTTGACCTACCAAAATTGTTAATAAAAATAAACTTATCCACGGACAGCCAGAGAAAACGACTCGTTTCTTTACTAGTAAGATTGACCTTTTCTCCATCTCTATTTCCCTTACATAGCCATGGCCAGCTTGGCTCTCAATTCTATTTGTACACTTGAAGAGTGTTTCAGCTTCTGACCTATTCAGATGATGGCTACATCAGCCAAGTGACTTGTTTATTTGTATTGTCCTTGTTTGTGTGCTGATGAAGGCTCCAGAAACAATATCCATTCTGCTACTTGTGATTATGTAAAGTTCAACTATTCCACTTCTCGTTTTCATTCATTAATTCACTGTCAACAAAGTTAAGCCTCTAACATACAAGATCATATTCTCTGTCCAGGCTGGAATCAACACAACATACCCTGGCAAGACTGAGTACATGCTGCGGTTCCAAGCACCTGACAGAGATGCTCCCACATCTGACTTCAACATCAACCCAAGCCCAGACTTCACCGTCTATGGCCGCCCATTAGAGACCAGTTGCTACATCCCCATGTCCACAGAATACCAAACTCGCTACGAGTGGCCAGATGGAAATAAAGTGACTAAAGTGCCATGGCTGGTCAATTAAACTTTACTTCTGCTGTTTCTCAGTTTTATTGTAATTGTGCTATATATAATCTATCAAATAGGTATGATAATTGGTATTTGCTTGCTCAAAGCAGTGTTTATTTCATTAACTCACATTTTAACAATGAACAACATTTATACAGATTATGCAAACTATCATTCTAATATTTTGTAAACAGTTGTTATTGGACATTGCTGTTAATTTGCTTAATTTTACCTCAAATGAATGTCAGTCAGTTAACAGGTGAGGACAAGATGCTGGCAATGGATAGAACCCACATTGAGACAGCTTGTTAGCCCTTTACAGGGCAGATGCTTGTCCGTTTTTTAGCCCTGAATGGGCAAGATTTTTTCAGGTTTGGTAAAATTTCGGGTCGTGTTAGTAAAAACATCACAAATAAGGTGTTAGTCAACTGATTTTAATTAAATAAACAATACAATGAAGGGAAAAGCATGCAGAATATGTTACTCACGTGATTGTTGTTGGTAATCCATATATGAACACAAATATTTACGAAGTACAGCATGTTGTTTGTGATTTACCGTCATCTATACAGCAATTTACAAACACATTTTCAGAATCATAATCACTTTCTTTAAAGTCCGACTCAGACTGCTAATGCAAAGTAACGCTTTGCACTGATATCTAGCTCCGATTAATAGTCAACTTCATGCCCTTTAATGTCATTTAAATTGAACCTAGCGAAATCTCGGCTATCACTTGAAAAATCACCGAAATCCATTTTGAAAAACAGCGTAAAAATCCCGAAAACTATAAAAAAAAGTCCGTAAAAGTCCGTTCAAATTCAATGTAGCGCATTTACAAATGGTGGCCACATTGTCAAGCTATCGGCAAAAGCGAAAGTATCCGTCAGAAGTGTCGGAAAGCCGAGAGATCGCGTTTTTACAATGCATAATAGTATCGGACGCAATCGGCCGATCCGCTCGTTTAAGCGATCGGCCACTAACGGCCGCTCTGCCCTGTAAAGGGTTAATAACACAGCAACGACGTTGTTCCTCTAGAATTCCTATAACATAGTTCCTCTGGAATTCTTAGAATGTAGTGCCTCATGAATTCCTAGAATGTAGTTCCTGTGGAATTCTTAGAATATAGTTCCTCATTAATTCCTAGAATGTAATGCTTCAGGAATTTCTAGACTGTAGTTCCTCTAGAATTCGAGGAGGCAAATGAAATATCATTGTCATCAGATCCTTTGCAGAATGTCACTTTCGTCATGGCCTGAGGAAAAGTTTCTCCATCTCTGGCCCTTTCCTTTACCGCATGCGCCCCCATACCCAAGGTGTCTGCAGTGTCCTGAGACCATCTTCGTGCTGGATGACCCCCCTGTCTCATCTACCAGGAACCATACCTTCTATCACTGTTCTCCCCAAGTCAGTGTGACGTTTACAGTCTCCGAGACATACAGTTTATGAACCAGTTTCTCTTCCATATTCAGATCTTGTTCAATTTCAATTTTCAACTCTTCGTGGCCCAGGGTATTCTAAGAAACGTTATCTAATATTTCAGCTCAAAAGACCCAGTTGTCTTCTGTAGTGATTGTACAGTGGTCCACGACCCACATCTGGCTGTTGCCACAGGAAAAATACATGTTTCCCTCCAAATGTTAACTTTAACTTGTGTTGCTGGTGTTGTGTCACATGTTAGTAATACTGTTGAAGCTCTACATTGCTGTAGCCAGTCCACATCTGAGTGCTTACACATTCGTGATGACATGAAAGAAAATGTTCAATGAAAGCCAGCAACCAAGAACACCGGCGGGTCACTGTGAACTCTGGGAATGACTGGCCGAGAACACCGGCTGATCACCTTGTAACTGATTAAGTGCCATGGGATGATTAATCATCTTAAGTGACTTTCCCTATACCTGCCTATGGGCTTATATATCCCCAAAATGTTGTTATTGGGTTATACTACAACATGTCTGCTGCCATATTAATTACGCCATAAAATTATTACGCCATAACTGTGACACATCCCCCACTTCCCATTTTCCGCCATCCACTTTTATGTGGTCCAAACCTCCTTTTTGTTTGGCACAGAATCTTTTAAGTGACAAACACCCATAACTCCAGAGTTTGTATTTCATGTTTATTAAACACCAATATCTCCAGATTTTATATTTCAAATATTTTAATCACTTGTATATTTCTGTCTGCCATTAAATGTGTCCACATGTATATCTGTAGCGTTTTATAGCAACACGACAAGCAACTCGCATTTTTACTTGCCACGTGAACCCACTGATATTACTGCTAGCAGTATTTTCCTGTTGTAGATAAGTACTCATGACAGAAACAGATATACTCCATAAACATGTTACATTGATGGTCAGATATTCAAAAACTGAATAAACTTCAGAAGTTTTCACTGTGTCTTTCTGGAGTTGGCACCTCATCTCATGTCAATAGTTGATCATACAAGGGGCTTCTGATAAGTCTTTAGCCTGACCATGAAGGAGTAAGTGGAGAAAATTGAAATTTGGCACAGTGCTTATTCCTTCTCAATGTAGCCACCACCTGAATTTGTGCATTTCTGCCATGTCTGCATGACCTTGAAAAGACCTTCAGAATAAAACAACCTATTTTTCGAACTGTTGTTTGTCCATCAAGAATGATGATGACCATTCATTTCATCCAGTGGGGTTGAAGGTGTGGAGCCGTGGGTTCTAAGATGGCTGATAAGGCCTATTTTGGCATCTTCGTCACTGTCAAGACGATTTCCTTTCAGCTGTTATTTTACAATTTGGTGAATCCAAGTCTCATCTACTGTCCCCATGGTCTTTTACATGTTTTTCGACCGCCACATGTTGAGCAACTGGCCACAGCAATTAACCCGTGTTTGTTTCTGTTCACATGTCAGCAGGCGTGGGGCACACACTTTTCTCATGTTCAGTCTGTTGTGTAAAATTCTAAAAACTGTACACTCACTCAGTTTTGCTGAACTCGATATCTCTGCAATTGTCATTTTTCTATCCTGGTCTATGATTTTCTTCACTTTTGCAGCATTTGCATCATTGCACTCTGAGGACGGTCATCCTGATCTTGGCAGATCAGCAACTTTTGAACGACCACATTTAAACTGCAAACACCAATATTTTTACAGAAGCATACGAAGGGCAGACTTCCTCAAACACTGGCTTCATCTCCCTGTGTATTTTTGTAGGTGTTTTTCCCTTTAACATCAAGAATTTTATCACAGTCCTGGCTTCTGATTTCTCCATTGTTCTGACAAACCGTTGGATGTGCATATCTGGTCAATAAAGTGTGTTATGCCGTGCACCATAACGGAAAAACCAGTTGAGGAGGGAGATTCATAATTCATATGTCCATTACAAATTGAATGAGCTATACACGTACCAAATTTCAATTTTCTCCGCCTACTCCTTCATGGTCAGGCTAAAGACTTATGAGAAGCCCCTTGTATGTTATGATTTGCCACAGAAAATGTAACCCAGGGACTCAGTATCCATATTTGTGGCCATTTCTCTGTGTATCATAAGCTAACTTTTGTTGTACAGGAAGAATTACATCTTATACGATTGATAGAAAGTTTAAAATATTGAGCAATCCGTTTTTGTTTTAATAGAATGATGGTACAGCAGTAAATGAAGATTTCTGAGCTAAGCAGTGAAATAAAATAATATAATGAGCTTGATTCCTCTCTGAACATAATTTTGGATGGGACAAAGAAAAATGCCCACACCACTAGCCATAGAAATTGTAGATCAAACTAGTTTTATAGAGTTCTGACAAGGTTTCCATTCTAAATACTTTATAATAATATAAGATTAGTGTTAAAAATGAAACTTGCTTGTAATAACAAAAGGAAATTCATAATCCTGAACAAACAATGAAATGTGTATAAAAATAGTATTGCTTTGCATGGCAATTTTTTAAATGCATATTGTTTGCTCATTATTTCTTTGTATTTGTTGCAAAATTCTTGTTTTCAGTTGCAAAGTTTAAAACTGTTTGTTAGTAATATATTGAGGAGAAGATTAGGAGCTGAAGACCAGCTTATCTGAAGATCAAGGGGGAAAGGGGTTCTTCTTCCTCCTGGGCCACACCCAGACCCCCATGCTGCCCTCCAGAGATAGACCGAGCCATGTTGTAAAACCCGGTGCAATGAAGTGAATCTTCTTGCCTTGTAAAAGACACAAAGTTCTGAACCTAACCTCTAATTGAGATATTTCAGTCTGGGCTGAAGAACCTAACCTTTAATTGAGATATTTCTGTCTGCTGTAACCTGCTGGCAGTCTAAACATTGTGACCTGGTCTTGCCTTGGAAGCTGATGCTAAGCATCATGGGTCATACCCTCATGCCCCCGGGAAGGTTAACCCGGTCAACAAATGCCCGCAGAAGTCGGATGTGTCGGCCTGATGGCGCAAGAATGCAGCTTTGCTGTAAACAGGCACAACGCAGTCACACCAGAAAAAAAAAATCCAGATAAACGCAGAAGAAGAAGAAGATACCCTCATGCCACTTCATTCAAAGGTTAACTCACACAAACACATTACAGCACGTAACTTTGATTACAGCCTTGCTGTGGAACCTGCTGTTGTCTACTCATTTGAATGTATCTCAATATTCAAGAATTTAATTCTCAAGTATTGCATGATTTAGTCAGATATATTTATACACTGAATCATTCTTCAAATGAAGACAAAATAAACGATGAATGTTCGTGAAGGGAAACCCAAACTGTGTGTCCAGAATGTTATATCTGGCAAGACTGATCATAAATGTTCTAGGCAGACAATATTCAGAAATGGAGAGAAAAGACCCTGGCATAAACCTGAAAATAAGTTGTATAAAGGGCAAAGGATAAAGAGGGTGTGCTTGCGTGCATGCACCTGAGTGTCCTACTGGAGCAGAAAGAATTGAACAAATAAAACACGCACAAATAAAACTAACACATGCAGTAGGTCTGTAAAGTGCTAGGATTATCACATCTTGTAGGCTTGAATGTTGTAGGCCTGAATGTTATAGGCTTGAATGCACACAGGGACAGGTGGCCGGTCTTTTCTCTCTTAATGAACAATGAGCCTAATCAAGACAGGCTCATGATGTTATCAGTGTAGCCTTCTAAAGGTCTCACCAATGAGCCTGCGAAGATAAGCAAGTTTATATTGAAATGTGTGGTGTGGAACTTTAGGTAGGTTTTGTATTGAAATGTGTGGTGTGGAACTTTAGGACGATATAGCAAGTTTGTATTGAAATGTGTGGTGTGGAACTTTAGGAAGGTTTTGTATTGAAATGGGTGATGTGGAACTTTAGGAAGGTTTTGTAGTGAAATGTGTGGTGTGGAACTTTAGGAAGATATAGCAAGTTTGTATTGAAATGTGTGGTGTGGAACTTTAGGAAGATATAGCAAGTTTGTATTGAAATGTGTGGTGTGGAACTTTAGGAAGGTTTTGTATTGAAATGTGTGATGTGGAACTTTAGGACGGTTTTGTAGTGAAATGTGTGGTGTGGAACTTTAGGAAGATATAGCAAGTTTGTATTGAAATGTGTGGTGTGGGAAATTTAGGAAAATATAGCAAGTTTGTATTGAAATGTGTGGTGTGGAACTTTAGGAAGATATAGCAAGTTAGTATTGAAATGTGTGGTGTGGAACTTTAGGAAGATATAGCAAGTTAGTATTGAAATGTGTGGTGTGGAACTTTAGGAAGATATAGCAAGTTAGTATTGAAATGTGTGGTGTGGAACTTTAGGAAGATATAGCAAGTTTGTGTTGAAATGTGTGGCGTGGAACTTTAGGAAGATATAGCAAGTTTGTGTTGAAATGTGTGGCGTGGAACTTTAGGAAGATATAGCAAGTTTGCATTGAAATGTGTGGTGTGGAACTTTAGGAAGATATAGCAAGTTTGTGTTGAAATGTGTGGCGTGGAACTTTAGGAAGATATAGCAAGTTTGCATTGAAATGCGTGGTGTAGAAGGTTAGTGAATTTCTTGCATCCCTCATAAGTTCCATATCCAGATAGATATCTTTCTTAACTTCCTATCATCATCCATCCATCCATCATGTGCCATGCCGGTAAGCGTGGGCGGTCATGTTCTGCCATCTCACCCGATCACCAGGGACGCAGAGGTGTTTCCAAGGCACCAGGGCCGGGATATATACTGGCCAAGACCTGCTGACACGTCCACGTCGTGCGTCCTGGGCAACAGGTCTCTTCGGGGACCTGGCTAACATCAGTAGGATCGATGATTCTTCCGAAGTCGGAGAGTATCTGCCTGCATGGCGAGGAACCACCAGTCTGCACACCAATAAGCCAGACATGGGACAACGGATACTCACGCAAACCTCAGGTCCTGTGTGACATCACAATGATGTTGGACAACAGGATGCCTTCATCCGACATACAGGACTTTTGCGTTGGAGCTCAAGCCAACGAACACAAGCAAGCAACTCGATCACCAGAGTCGTGGATCAGCTCCGTGTTTCTGTCTCGATCATGCCACAAGGCCAAGCCATCCAGGTACTTGCTTCTAGGTCTTCCCCTTGGTCTGTTCCCCTTGATCTTACCAGTTGTCACCAAATTTTCCAATCCATTTCTTCTCATAACATGCCCAAAAAATTTTGACTGTCTACGTCTAATTTCTCTAATCAATTTACGATCTTCATTTGTTTCTTGAAGGACTTGTTCATTGGTCTTTCTGGCTGTCCATGGTATTCTTTGCATTTTCCTCAGAAACCACATCTCTACAGCCATCAGATGTTTTTCAGCCTGACTGCTCATTGTCCACGCTTCACATCCATACAAAAGTACAGGTTCAATGTAGCATCTCAACACTCTTTTTCTCGTTTCAATTGACATCTTTTTATTGGTCAATATGTTTTTCATCTTGCTAAAGGCTACTTTTGCCATGGCGATTCTTGTTCTAATCTCTTCATGGCATCTTCCATCAGATGTTATTACTGTTCCGAGATAATTGTACCTGCTCACTTGTTGAAGAATATTCCCATTTACTTGTATATAACATTGTGGTATTTCGTCCTTCCTAGTGACGACCATAATCTGTATCATCATAGGTCATGCTATTAAGCATGGGTAGTCATGGTTTACCATCTCACATGATCATTAAGTCTTGAATTATTATTATCCCTATTAGGTCTCATACTGCCTGAAATGGCAGCTTCATAAATCTTGCAATCATCTCCTCCATTCTATAACTACAAACTACATCTACTGCAATCATTTCTTCGGACCGACTGTCTGTCTTGCTAATTTGATGTCTTTACTCAAACTATGCTTAGAATGTACGATCTATCACTAACTGCATTATCTAACCCAATTTCACTTTGAAATAATTCAAGAAACTTCTTTTCGATTTATTTGGTTGTTTCAGGATTTGAGTTTGATGAATGAGCACAACCCACTACTGGTAACATTGATGGTATTCCGGTACAAACCCTGAGTTTTGTCCATGGACATGCCTTACTGATGAGCTCAAACAAGAGCAAAACTGGAGTCTAGTGCTTCCAGTCCAACGTGGACAAAGTCCAAGGTTCGTACCGGAATACGATCAGCGTTGCTAATAGTGAGTCGCGCTCAATCTTCAAACTTCTTTTCATTGATGCCATGAGATTTCATACCATGAATGAATCACCAAACAAACAAGAAGCAGATGGTAAGTTTTAATAGAACACCTTCACAAAATGAACGTTGCGGCCAAAGACTTCATCAGCACAGAAACAACAAACACACACTGATACAACTACATGGAAATTGCAATTTCATAAAAAGATGATTTCAGTCATGCATTTCTGTTACAAGGTCAAACTTTATTGCCTAAAATACATCTATTAAGTTGTTCAATCAGATGCTGTTGTTCTCTTCGGCCTTTAAAGTTTATAAAAATGCGCATTTCTGAGTATGTGTTAATGCAAAACCTATTAAAAAAAAAAAACCTTCTATGAAACTGCAGGAGTGATTCATCATCATCACGGTCTTTGTGATAAGAGTGGTGGTTCATAATCTCACACGATCATCAGTCTCAGTGCAGTTCTGTGTTCTTGTCTCCGATATGTCATGTGACAAAGTCATCCAGACTTTTATCTCGTTGTCTTCATCTTGCTCTTCCCTCATCAAGTTTGCCAGTTGTCACAAAGTTTTAAAGCTTATTTCTCCAGGCAACTTGCCCCAAAAATATGGACTGCCGACATCTAATTTATCTAAAAAATTTAAGGTTTTCATTTGTTTCTTGGAAGATGTCTCAATCGTTTGTCTGTGTCTGACTTCATGGTATTCTACGCAATTTCCTCAAAACGACACTGCCATCAGATGTGTCTCGGCTTGTCTACTTTTTGTCCATGTCTTACATGCACACAAGACACTTTTGCTCATCGCTCTTTATTGGTCGCTAGGGAGCTGTGGTAATGTCATGGGTAGACGCTCGCCTACTGTACCGGTGGGTTTGATTCAAACCATTGCAGTTTAACACTGACCTCAGCTCCCAGATTCAAAACCAGTGCAGTTTAACATTGACCTCAGCTCCCAAGTCGACCCAGATTCGCACCAGTGCAGTTTAACAATGACCTCAGCTCCCAGATTATCACCAGTGCAGTTTAACATTGACTTCAGTCCCCAAATTCGCACTAGTGCAGCATTGACCTCTGCTCCCAAGTCGAACACATATTTGCACAGGTGCAGTTTAACATTGACCTCATCCCCCAGGTTGACCCAGATTCACACCAGTGCATTTAACATTGACCTCAGCCTCCAGATTCACACCAGTGCAGTTTAACATTGACCTTAACTCCCAGTTTGACCCAGATTCGCACTAATGTAGTTTAACATTGACCTCAGCTCGGACCTGGATTCGCGCCAGTGCAGTTTAACACTGACCTCAGCTCAGACCCGGATTCACACTAGTGCAGTTTAACAATGACCTCAGCTCGGACCCAGATTCGCACCAGTGCAGTTTAGCATTGACCTTAGCTCCCAGGTTGACCCAGTGCAGTTTAACATTGACCTCAGCTCTCAGGTCGACCCAGATTTGCACCAGTGCAGTTTAACATCCTCAACTCCCAGGTCGACCCAGATTCACACCAGTGCAGTTTAACATTGACCTCAGCTCCCAGGTTGACCCAGATTCGCACCAGTGCAGTTTAACATTGACCTCAGCTCCCAGGTCGACCCAGATTTGCACCAGTGCAGTTTAACATTGACCTCAGCTCCCAGGTCAACCCAGATTTGCACCAGTGCAGTTTAATATTGACCTCAGCTCCCAGGTTTACCCAGATTTGCACCAGTGCAGTGTAACATTGACCTCAGCTCCCAGGTCAACTCAGCCTATCATAGGTACCAGGAAATGTCTTGGGAAGCAAAGGCAGCCGGCGTGATACTGATGACCTCACCCACCGGGTGGCGGTTGGTTTATAAATATCTGGCATCATATGTTCAATGTGCCTTAGGTGTGTAACAGAGACCTTTATTTTGTTATGTAACTCGATGTACAGAAGACAATCCCATGTAACACATTCAGTGGTTTGTTTGCCCTGCCCACACAGGCATTGTGATGAAGCAGATGGACAAGATAAACATATTTTTCCTCTACAAACAAAAAATAATGAAATCCTGGAGAAATCCACAAACCAAAGCATTTTCAATATAACTGGTATGTTTATTTAGATACTGACAAAACAAAAGGTGACAGGTAGATAATATTCAGAATTGGACAGGGAAAAACCGGGTGCAAAATGAAATCAAGTGACACAATGTGCAAATATTTCTGATCAATTTGTTGCAAAATCATTGCTATCAATATGGAAGATGAGCTGTGTGCCTGAGAGCTACTCTCTTGTGTGTTTCTGAGCTAATGTTAACTGTTTGTGTCGGACTAATGTCCTGTGTCCTAATATGTATATGAGCTAATGTCCTGCATATGTCTGAGCTAATATCCGATGTGTGTGCTATTATATATATATATATCAGCAGACAATATAGTTACACATAAATAAACATATGACAATGGTTGTACTCACAGGGATGGTGTAAAGACGTACGCCAGCTGATTGCATATATCCTTGTCAAAGAGCAACACCTGACAATACATATGTATATAAAACCCACTGTATATATAAATTACAAACAGTAAAATAGCACCATGGAAATCTCAGACATAGAGACAACAAAAACAAAGTCAAGGCAGTGCTGGCTAAGGATATCAAAAGGCATTGATGTAAATGGTAGGAAATAAATATGTTATGCACATCTCTGATCACATCCCTTCAGGGTTGTTGCTCTGAAGACATGAAACATTTGGATATAACAGAAATGTATCAGATTAAGTGGATGGATGGGATGGACATCCGGCTGTTTAGCTAGAGTGTGACAAAGAAGGGTGCTCGTTCTAGAAATGTAAACACTGCTATAGGATGTGGGTCGGCTCCGTGGCGAAGTGGTTACAGAATCTCGTATACCTGCGTTCAAAACACAGCTTAGGGCAATTTAGCAGCAGACCACCTTGCGTTGGTTTTTTACGAAATGGTATGGGTGCTGGTCATTCAGACAGCAATGGCAAACTACTGAACGTAAACTTGCCAAGAGATCACAATAGCAAAACACTGCTAGTGTTGACTGCGACGTCCTGTAAAGGATACAAATACTAAAGGATGTGGAAAGCAAGGGGAAGCTACCCCAATTTGTAGAAAGGACACTCTTCCTAGGAATTTAAACACTAGTTAAAGTTGAGGGTATAGTTCCATTCAAGGTGGATGTAGAAAACAAGGGGAAGCTACCACAATATTGTTCCCATGGCAAGTTGCTCAGAACTGGGCTCTAATAAAAAAAATTATGTAAGTAGCAAACACAAGATTTGTGGCATACAAGGTGACATGCCATTTGTGGGTAGTCAGCACGGAAAATCCTTGGCCTAGCTGGGTCAAAGAAAGATAAATGATCATTTCTAACATAAATAGATATAATAAAACAGGGCACAACAGATAATTGTCATTCCTAGGGAGAAATAAATACTATAAAATATAGAAGAAAAGATAAATGATCATTTCTAGAAAGAAATACATATAAAATATATTTAAAAAAAGATAAATGATCATGTCTAGGAGTAAATAGGCTATAAAAGATAAGAATTATAGAAAATGATAACAAAACTGCTTATACAGAAGTCAAGGCAGCCGTGGTTTGGTCTTAACTTATGACATAAAAAGCTCTCTAAGAGTCCTGAAAGACACATGCCTTGGCGACAGGATGACAGTGGCTAGGGAAAGTAGACAGCTGAAGACAGGCACTTATGGTGATACAATTGGAAAGCTTCCATGAGCCGTCATATCAACTTGACCATAGCAGTACCTAAATATCACCACACAATATACAGACTATCAGATATACTTTTGTGGCTTCAATAGTTACTTGCTTATACAATTTGTATACATTCCAAAAATCACAAATTCAATTTCACATAATTTCCAGGATTCACTTGAAGCAAATGTATTGATGAATCCTCTTTAGGTTTTTTAACAATGTATGAGCCAGGTTTTGTTCTGATCAAGATGCCTTGTTCCAAGTTGCTCCTACTTGTCCTGACTTTACTTTTGGAAGATTTTGGCACAATCTTTGAAGCTTTAGTGGGGAAGGCTGACACACCTTCGATGAAGACATCCTGTGGAGGATGTGCACCTGAGATAGTCTTCTGCGTCTGCCGAGGCATGCATCTATTTCTGGTAGTAGTAGCTATCTTTTGCCCAGATTTATGTACACGTGTTTGATGTTTGAGAGAACCTGCCTTGCAATCTGCCTGGCTAAAATTGAATGATGGTGTACAATCAGCCAACACTGTCTCATCAGACTGGGAGTTCAATGTGTTGTCAGAAGCAGATTCTGTAGACTGAATCTGTTTCCTGTCTTTATGTGAAGGGAAGGAACTGTGGAAGTGCAGACCCTCACTGGGCAGTGAGGAGAAACATGTCTCTGACATTTCTGAACAGTGTACATTTTTGTTGCTCTGGTTGATTTCAGCATCTGTGTCTGAAAACCGGACACACAACTGTGATTTCCCTGTTGTCTGTGATCTAGCACTCTGTGATTTGTTGGCTCTGTGAAACACATCTTCCATCTGTGAATTATCCTCTAGAACAGGATCCTGGCATGGCCTAGCATCGGAGAATCCCATAAAGTTTTGAGATCTGTCTGTGCTGGGTATCCTACTTTGACTTCGTGATCTCTCTTCACTCAGCGGTTTACCCCCCCTTAGTCTATTTCCAGAACCGTGACAAGGACAAGGAGATGGAAAACTGGAGATAACTTCATTGCTTGCTGTGTCTGACTTCTGCAAAGAGACAAAAAAAAACACCAAATATTACTGCAATGTAAGTCATAGTTCCAACTTCATGACAAAAGGTCACCGCTTAATGCTCGGTTCACGTGCCAGTGAATATCCCCCAAATACTGACCCATGTGAAAAGTGGAACAGACAGCAGTTCCGACAAACCAACAGCATACACAGGCATGCATGCATAAGGCCGCTGTTAGAACGCCAACACAACAGCCCACCATGAAAACTAGTTCATCGTCGATGGAAGCGGCAGTCACTAGAAAATCAGCAGTTACACACACATTACTGCATACAGCAAAACCAGATAGTTTAGCAACCGGCCGTTTGCCATTTTCTGTTCGCAATACACACAACTGCGGACAGAGGTAAAAGCATTCCATATGAAATCCACAGTAATATGAGACGATCAAACAACATCACCCCGGGAAGGTTAACCCGGTCAACAAACGCCCGCAGAAGTCGGATGTGTCGGCCTAACGGCGCAAGAACGCAGCTCTGCTGTAAACAGGCACAACGCAGTCACATCCGGAAAAAAAAATCCGGATGAATGCAGAAGAAGAAGAAACAACATCAAATATTACAGTAATGTGATACAATCAAACAACACCAAATATTACAGTAATATGAAACAATCAAACACCACCACCAAAGGTTAAAGCAGCATGAAAGAAATTGCCAAAGGTTATAGAATCACAAAACAGATCAAACACCTGTCTTCAAGCAATATGAACCTGCGGTATAAAAGACCGAAACACGTGAGAAAACCCGGGTCAATGAGGTCTTTCTGGTGACTGCCGAGTCCATCGACGATGAACTGTGGTTTTCGTGGATGAATTTTGTGTTGGCATTCTGGCGGTGGCATTATGCACAGTGTACCTGTGGGGGCTGTTGGACTGCCTGTCTATTCCACTTTTCACATTGGACAGTGGGGAGCATTTTGTGTGATATTCACTGGCAAAGGAATGGAGCATAATGGGGATGATCTGTTGCCGTGAAGTTTTAACCTCGACTAACTAACTAACTGACTGACTCAATGACTAACTAACTAACTAATATGAGACAGACAAAACACTAAAGACTACAGCAAAATGAGACAAATCATTAAAAGCACCATGAGACAGTTGACACACCAACCATTACAGCAAAATGAGCTAGAGCAAAACATTAACTATGAGACAGACAAAACATGACATTTACAGAGCTATAAAAAAAAAACTGTCATTTACTGCCAATATAGTACCTTGCGGTGTATGGCAGAGGGGTCTTTGAGCCTGAGGAATAAAGGCCGCCTGGCTAGTGCAGTCGCCGCGAACTGTGCAGGTTAGGATTTTCTTTTTGCCCCCGACAGAAAAAAATCCGACACCTTACCGAGGGATCGAACCCGGCGTTCAAGCCTCTCGGCCAGCCGCTCCTCAGAGCTATGATACAGACAAAACACTGAAATTTACAGACCATGAGACAGGTGTTTGTGTGGTATGACTAAAACCGACAACAGAAAATACTGAAATAACTTCTGTGGGTTGAGACTCTGGCCTCATGTTGGGGTGAACTAGATGCAGCAAGTCTACAAAAGGCTTGGATGAGAGCCCATGTTCCACTGGGAGATAGAAGGCAGCAGGAATGTTGGATGGGAAGAGAAGCAAAAGGAAAACAAGAGAGAAGATGCTGGACAGTTTGACATCATGGCATGGAGGAACATCAGTATCAGAAATTATTGACAGTACTAGAGACAGGGTTGTTGACAGACATAATCACCAATGCCACATGGCAAGGGCTATATGATGATTGGCAGTACAAGAGACAGAAGACTGGAAAGACATGATCACCAAAGCCACATGGCATAGACTAAGAGAAGATTGGCAGTAAACGAGACAAAGGATTGTTGGCAGACATGATCACCAAAGCCACATGGCATGGACTATGAGAAGACTGGCTGTACACGAGACAGAAGGCTGTGAAGAGGGAACATGACATGGGGTAACATGAAGAAAGAAAGCAATCACCTTCTGGGGTTGCTGTTTGACTGGGAGGACACCTTTGTGGAACATCCGGATGTGTCTTCTCTCCAACAAGCTCAGATTGTCCTTTGAGCATGAATCGTAGAAGCACTAGGTTCAGACATAAATACAAATATTTCAGACATTGAGGAATAATTCAATTACATGTTAGCTTAACCTGTCCATGTCATTGCCAGTCAAAGTAAGAAATTTCTTATTCTTTGGATTGTAGGCACCGGATCATGTCATGGATCATACAACTGACAGGAACACTGTTCTCTGAGCCCAAGTTTACCCAGTTGCTGCAAAAATAATGTGGGGAAGGTTCTCTGGAATCAGGTGGAGAGTGCAGCTGAATAGATGGAGCATCCATACCTAGAACGGAGCATGTGGGAAAACTGACCCAGGAGTGAGTCATGGGTTTGGATGATGCTCAAAGCATACAGGAAAAGCTGAACAGACTTGCTGTTGCCTCCATTATGGTTTCCAGTAGAATGTCATGTCATTTGGCATGACCCAAGTGCCTTAACTTTCTTATTATTTCTTTCAGTCTCAGGGAAGGTTAATCCGGTTAACAAATGCCTGCAGAAGTCGGATGTGTCTGCCTTACGGCGCAAGAACGCAGCTCTGCTGTAAACAGGCACACCACAATAACATCCGAAAAAAAGTCTCCGGATGAACGCAGAAGAAGAATTTCCTTCAGTAGCACCCTTATTTTAATTCTGAACTGTTCTAGAACTTCCTTATGTGTTTTTTATCCACCAAAGAAACTCGTCATGGTCTTATGAAACTCCTCAATGTGATGCTTCCCCTGTTTAATTCAGGTGCATGTTTCCACTCGTTAGAGTTAGCATTTAAAGTACCTCAGTTCCAGTTTCTGACAGACCACCATGTGTTGAGTTGAGGCAAGAACCCACATCACAATGCTCAGAACATTCCAGTATGTGCCATCCTCATCTTCAACAACCAGCAAAGAGTCCCAATGCTAAATGTACCAGTTGCAGTCTGACCTTTCCTTGGCGTACTGAGTGTTGGTCACTCCTTGCTGAACCATTCTGTCCAGGCTACGATCATTTGTCTGCTCTTCCACACTGTACACAAGATCCCAAAAGGCCCTGACAAAGTAGGTGCTGTCAGAGGTGATAAAGTAGGTGCTGTCAGGGGTGATAAAGTAGGTGCTGTCAGAGGTGATAAAGTAGGTGCTGTCAGAGGTGACAAAATAGATGCTGTCATTGCAAGCAATGGCTGTCTCAAAACACTATAATGTTACCCCCCACCCAAAAAAAAAAAAAAAAAAACAGGCCTTCCCAGCCAATGAATGCTGGCTAGGCAGCCCATTTTCCAAATCTCCTACTAGATGACAAATGTCATTAGGATGCAGTAATTTCCCCCCTCCTTGTGCTACAACTGTGAGTAAGCCTGCTGAGGACCATATACCGTGCACACTTCCAGACTGAAACAGGAGACAGCAAATCTACATGATGATGGCAGACATTCAGAACCCCATGCCCTGCACTCACACTAGGAGATCTCATGGACATGATAAAAATGAATGTTGTGTCTACCGGGATGGAAACAAAGTCACAACACTCCTCACACTGTTTATGTTTAAGAACGAACAGAAGCCGCAGTAGGGCAGTGTCTAGCACCCCTACCTGCTGCCCTTGTGTTCAAATCCCTGATGAGACATTTGTTTACAACTGGCCTGGACACCCAGGTCAACCCAGCTAAACAGCCACCAGGGAATGCTGGGAAGTAAAGGAGGCTGGCATGACCTTGACCCATGGAGTGCTGATTGGTCTTTACAAATATAAGGTTAGCATCTTATACCCAACTTGCTTCAAGGTGGGCAAAAGACTCCTTCACTTGTAATTATAAAAGTGTGAACAACTAAACAACATGTTCTGTAAACAAGAACAATATAATTCACTTAACACCAAAAGCACAGCCTGGAAACTAAAGATAACACTCAGTGCCAAAAACATTGGTCAGACGTATGGTTTTGAAAGTCCTGAGTGACACATGACAGCTAGACATAGGGAAACTGTGAAAGTAATACATCTAGCTAACATTAACTGATTCAGTGCCAAACATAGGGAAACTGTGAAAGTAATACATCTAGCTAACATTAACTGATTCAGTGCCAAACATAGGGAAACTGTGAAAGTAATACATCTAGCTAACATTAACTGATTCAGTGCCAAACATAGGGAAACTGTGAAAGTAATACATCTAGCTAACATTAACTGATTCAGTGCCAAACATAGGGAAACTGTGAAAGTAATACATCTAGCTAACATTAACTGATTCAGTGCCAAACATAGGGAAACTGAAAGTAATACATCTAGCTAACATTAACTGATTCAGTGCCAAACATAGGGAAACTGTGAAAGTAATACATCTAGCTAACATTAACTGATTCAGTGCCAAACATAGGGAAACTGTGAAAGTAATACATCTAGCTAACATTAACTGATTCAGTGCCAAACATAGGGAAACTGTGAAAGTAATACATCTAGCTAACATTAACTGATTCAGTGCCAAACATAGGGAAACTGAAAGTAATACATCTAGCTAACATTAACTGATTCAGTGCCAAACATAGGGAAACTGTGAAAGTAATACATCTAGCTAACATTAACTGATTCAGTGCCAAACATAGGGAAACTGTGAAAGTAATACATCTAGCTAACATTAACTGATTCAGTGCCAAACATAGGGAAACTGAAAGTAATACATCTAGCTAACATTAACTGATTCAGTGCCAAACATAGGGAAACTGTGAAAGTAATACATCTAGCTAACATTAACTGATTCAGTGCCAAACATAGGGAAACTGTGAAAGTAATACATCTAGCTAACATTAACTGATTCAGTGCCAAACATAGGGAAACTGAAAGTAATACATCTAGCTAACATTAACTGATTCAGTGCCAAACATAGGGAAACTGAAAGTAATACATCTAGCTAACATTAACTGATTCAGTGCCAAACATAGGGAAACTGTGAAAGTAATACATCTAGCTAACATTAACTGATTCAGTGCCAAACATAGGGAAACTGTGAGAGTAATACATCTAGCTAACATTAACTGATTCAGTGCCAAACATAGGGAAACTGTGAAAGTAATACATCTAGCTAACATTAACTGATTCAGTGCCAAACATAGGGAAACTGTGAAAGTAATACATCTAGCTAACATTAACTGATTCAGTGCCAAACATAGGGAAACTGTGAAAGTAATACATCTAGCTAACATTAACTGATTCAGTGCCAAACATAGGGAAACTGTGAAAGTAATACATCTAGATAGGGAAACTGTGAAAGTAATACATCTAGCTAACATTAACTGGTTCAGTGCCAATCAATAAGCAGGTTAGTACCAGACATCTTACACAATCAAATGAACAAGTATTATCATCTAAATTCCCATTCACTGAGATATGAAATTGAACACAAAACAAAACAAATAACACTAGTATGGTGATATATTGTCCTTCTGTCCAAAGTGGTCATATCTGGCGGTATATTATTCTTTGGCACTGCAACCAGTTGAACAATACAAGCACAGGACTCCATGTACTGTCTGCTGACTCACCCCACAAACTTGAGAAATACTATTTATGTATTCACTTACCTCACAAACTTGAGAAATACTATTCCTATATTCACTCACCTCACAAACTTGAGAAATACTATTTATGTATTCACTCACCTCACAAATTTGAGAAATACTATTCCTATATTCACTCACCTCACAAACTTGAGAAATACTATTTATGTATTCACTCACCTCACAAACTTGAGAAATACTATTCCTATATTCACTTACCTCACAAACCTGAGAAATACTATTCCTATATAAGTCACCTCACAAACTTGAGAAATACTATTCCTATATTCACTCACCTCACAAACTTAAGAAATACCACTCCTATATTCACTCACCTCACAAACTTGAGAAATACTATTCCTATATTCACTCACCTCACAAACTTGAGAAATACTATTTATGTATTCACTCACCTCACAAACTTGAGAAATACTATTCATATTTTCACTCACCTCACAAACCTGAGAAATACTATTAATAAATTCACTCACCTCACAAACTTGAGAAATACTATTCATATATAAACTCATCTGTTTCATGGCATCATCAAAATTACGCTTCTCTTGTTGCTGAGTATCTTCCATCTTGGACCACTGGGCATGTCTTTCCATCAACATGCCACTCATTTGTCTTTCACTTCTTTGGCCATCTGTTTTCTTACACTTGCAAGTACTGCAGCTTGTCTTGTTTCCACGAAAGCTTGTACTCTGTTGGTTTCTGCTGCTGCTTGTATACTGTTGATTATCACTACATGTTTTACACTGCTGACTGTCGGTCTCCCCGAGGTATTCTTCTCCACTCTCTAGTTGCTGATCAGCAGTGTTGTTTTCACCCTGCCACATAACTCTAGCCCTCGTTTTCTCCTGGTTTTCACTAGTTCTCCTGCGTTGATTCTCGCTCGGTCTTACATACAGATTATCACTACTTTTGAGTTTATCATCACAGCTTCTAATGAAATGCTGATTACCGTTAGTTCTCACACGCTGCTGCTTATAGCTAGTTCTCTCAAACTGCTGATTATCAGTTCTCATGAATGGATAGTCACTAGTTTTCTTGTACTGCTGATCACAACAAACTTTCTCAGTCTGTTGAATATCGCTAGTTCTCGTATACCTCTGATCTTGACGAACTCCCCCAAACTGTGGATTGCCATCGCTAGTTCTCATGTAATGTTGATCACGACTAACTTGCCCAGACTGTGGATCACGACTAGTTCTCATGTATTGTTGATCACGACTAACTTGCCCAGACTGTGGATCACGACTAGTTCTCACAAACAGATTATTGCTAGTTCTCATGTACAGCTGATCATCATTAGTTCTCTCAAAGGCATTTCTTCCAAACTCTTGAACATCAGACGTTCTGGAATTCTTCCCATCAGAGCTGCTTCTGTCCTGGCCATAATCATAATTTTTCCTGATACTTTCTTCATTGACAGGACTCAGATACTTCTGGAAAAATGTTCTCTTGTGCTGCTGTTCTTGGGCAGTGTTGTCATGCAGGAGGTCTCGAACTTTCTGATACTGGGCTTCCAAACTAGGCTGAGACTGCTCCACCTGACCAATCTGTTCATCCTGCAGCTCATCCAAGCTGCTCATGCTCTGCTTATCATCTATGGGCAGTTGAGGAATGTCATCTGCAGCTTGTCTATCGTGCTGACTGCCCCCTGGTGATTTGGGCTGCAGTTCACCACTGGTATTTGTGGGATTATTGATTCTTTTATATTGCTGGCCGTCACTGATTTTCTCGTTCATTTGGTCATTATTTTGTTTCCTATATTCATGATCTTCCATATTTTTCTGATAAAGTTGATCCTCAGTTTGCTTGTTCTGCGGGTGATCATCAAGTTTCTTATTCAGCGGATCATTCATGCCTCTTTTATGTTGGTCACCATTAGTTTCCTTGTACTTCCGATTCTCTGGGTCCTTGTACTGCGGATTCTCAGATCTTTTATACAGTCGATCCTCAGATTTATTGTACTTCTGATCTTCAACAGATCTCTTATACAGCCGACCCTCAGATCCCTTGTATGGCTGATCCTCATTAGATCCCTTGTAAATCTGGCCATCACTGTCCCTCATGTACCTATGGTCATCCATTGATGGCCACAGCTCAACAATTCTGTGCAACTCCATGTTGAAACTACTTTGCCGTAACTGCTCATCATTACCACTTATCCGCTGATAATTTCTCTGCTGTTCTTGAATCTTCCCTCTCTGAGAAGCTTCATCTGGATTCAGTTGCTGTATATACTGAGAACAACTACATTTCCTGGACGGCTGGCAATCACTACTGCCCTGATTTTCACTGTTTCTTTGATACCACTCGTTGTTAAGCTGCCGTCTGAGAGACGCAACACCTTTCTCCCCACAAGAACATGGCTTATTATCTCTTGAGACTTTCATATTCATATTAATTTCTCTTATTGGCTGAAAGGCATCAGACCGGACAGATTGCTGCCTCTGTTGTGTTTCACATTGTGGACAACCATCTGAGTTATGGCAGGGACAGTCACTGGTCTCTCTCACATAACCTCTGTTTGGTAATCTCTCATGAGGAAGACCTGCTCGTTTCACACACTCCTGGCATACATCATCATCATCCTCCAGATCACTGTCTCTCTGGAAGTACTGGTCATCATCTCCAGCTACCAGACATCGCTGGCATCGCTTCTTAATCACGGGCTGCTGCTGATCTCGTTTTCCGCCTTGCCCGGTCTTGCTGCCACCATCAGGAAGATCATCACGATGTTGGCAGTATGAGCAACGGTGGTGTAGTTTCTCTTGGAGATCTTGTTTGATGGCATGATGTTCATCACGATTCTGAAACTAGAAATAACAGATGGACAATTATTGGTTAATGCAACACTTTCTGATAGCAGGCAAATAACAGATGGACAATGGTCAGTTAATACAGATGGTCAGTTTACCTCAGCCATTAATAAAAACAATAATTTATATTTTTGCCATCATTACATATATAATTTTAATTCTTAGGGATCACCATTAGTTTAATTTTCAACCATCACAAAACCCTCAGCTATCACGATAACACTCATATTCATTCACAGCCATCAACAATACCCTCAGCCATCAATAAAACCATCACTTTAACCCTCAGCCATCAATAAAACCATCACATTCATCCCAGCCATCGATAAAACATGACATTAGTAGTGAGTAGTGGCAGTATAGCAGTGAGTAGTGGCAGTATAGCAGTGAGTAGTGGCAGTATAGCAGTGAGTAGTGGCAGTATAGCAGTGAGTAGCGGCAGTATAGCAGTGAGTAGCGGCAGTATAGCAGTGAGTAGCGGCAGTATAGCAGTGAGTAGTGGCAGTATAGCAGTGAGTAGTGGCAGTATAGCAGTGAGTAGTGGCAGTATAGCAGTGGCAGTATAGCAGTGAGTAGTGGCAGTATAGCAGTGAGTAGCGGCAGTATAGCAGTGAGTAGCGGCAGTATAGCAGTGAGTAGCGGCAGTATAGCAGTGAGTAGTGGCAGTATAGCAGTGAGTAGTGGCAGTATAGCAGTGAGTAGCGGCAGTATAGCAGTGAGTAGCGGCAGTATAGCAGTGAGTAGTGGCAGTATAGCAGTGAGTAGTGGCAGTATAGCAGTGGAGTAGTGGCAGTATAGCAGTGAGTAGTGGCAGTATAGCAGTGAGTAGTGGCAGTATAGCAGTGAGTAGTGGCAGTATAGCAGTGAGTAGTGGCAGTATAGCAGTGAGTAGTGGCAGTATAGCAGTGAGTAGTGGCAGTATAGCAGTGAGTAGTGGCAGTATAGCAGTGAGTAGTGGCAGTATAGCAGTGAGTAGCGGCAGTATAGCAGTGAGTAGCGGCAGTATAGCAGTGAGTAGTGGCAGTATAGCAGTGAGTAGTGGCAGTATAGCAGTGAGTAGCGGCAGTATAGCAGTGAGTAGTGGCAGTATAGCAGTGAGTAGTGGCAGTATAGCAGTGAGTAGTGGCAGTATAGCAGTGGCAGTATAGCAGTGAGTAGTGGCAGTATAGCAGTGAGTAGTGGCAGTATAGCAGTGAGTAGTGGCAGTATAGCAGTGAGTAGTGGCAGTATAGCAGTGGCAGTATAGCAGTGAGTAGTGGCAGTATAGCAGTGAGTAGTGGCAGTATAGCAGTGAGTAGCGGCAGTATAGCAGTGAGTAGTGGCAGTATAGCAGTGAGTAGTGGCAGTATAGCAGTGAGTAGTGGCAGTATAGCAGTGAGTAGTGGCAGTATAGCAGTGGCAGTATAGCAGTGAGTAGTGGCAGTATAGTAGTGGCAGTATAGCAGTGAGTAGTGGCAGTATAGCAGTGAGTAGTGGCAGTATAGCAGTGGCAGTATAGCAGTGGCAGTATAGCAGTGAGTAGTGGCAGTATAGCAGTGAGTAGTGGCAGTATAGCAGTGAGTAGTGGCAGTATAGCAGTGAGTAGTGGCAGTATAGCAGTGAGTAGTGGCAGTATAGCAGTGAGTAGTGGCAGTATAGCAGTGAGTAGTGGCAGGTATAGCACAGTGGCAGTATAGCAGTGGCAGTATAGCAGTGAGTAGTGGCAGTATAGCAGTGAGTAGTGGCAGTATAGCAGTGGCAGTATAGCAGTGAGTAGTGGCACTATAGCAGTGAGTAGTGGCAGTATAGCAGTGAGTAGTGGCAGTATAGCAGTGAGTAGTGGCAGTATAGCAGTGAGTAGTGGCAGTATAGCAGTGAGTAGTGGCAGTATAGCAGTGAGTAGTGGCAGTATAGCAGTGAGTAGTGGCAGTATAGCATGAGTAGCGGCAGTATAGCAGTGAGTAGCGGCAGTATAGCAGTGAGTAGTGGCGCGGCAGTATAGCAGTGAGTAGCGGCAGTATAGCAGTGAGTAGCGGCAGTATAGCAGTGAGTAGCGGCAGTATAGCAGTGAGTAGCGGCAGTATAGCAGTGAGTAGCGGCAGTATAGCAGTGAGTAGCGGCAGTATAGCAGTGAGTAGCGGCAGTATAGCAGTGAGTAGCGGCAGTATAGCAGTGAGTAGCGGCAGTATAGCAGTGAGTAGCGGCAGTATAGCAGTGAGTAGCGGCAGTATAGCAGTGAGTAGTGGCAGTATAGCAGTGAGCAGTGGCAGTATAGCAGTGAGCAGTGGCAGTATAGCAGTGAGCAGTGGCAGTATAGCAGTGAGCAGTGGCAGTATAGCAGTGAGCAGTGGCAGTATAGCAGTGAGCAGTGGCAGTATAGCAGTGAGCAGTGGCAGTATAGCAGTGAGCAGTGGCAGTATAGCAGTGAGCAGTGGCAGTATAGCAGTGAGTAGTGGCAGTATAGCAGTGAGTAGTGGCAGTATAGCAGTGAGTAGTGGCAGTATAGCAGTGAGTAGTGGCAGTATAGCAGTGAGTAGTGGCAGTATAGCAGTGAGTAGTGGCAGTTATAGCAGTGAGTAGGGCAGTATAGCAGTGAGTAGCGGCAGTATAGCAGTGAGTAGTGGCAGTATAGCAGTGAGTAGCGGCAGTATAGCAGTGAGTAGTGGCAGTATAGCAGTGAGTAGTGGCAGTATAGCAGTGAGTAGTGGCAGTATAGCAGTGGCAGTATAGCAGTGAGTAGTGGCAGTATAGCAGTGAGTAGTGGCAGTATAGCAGTGAGTAGTGGCAGTATAGCAGTGAGTAGTGGCAGTATAGCAGTGGCAGTATAGCAGGAGTAGTGGCAGTATAGCAGTGAGTAGTGGGAGTATAGCAGTGAGTAGCGGCAGTATAGCAGTGAGTAGTGGCAGTATAGCAGTGAGTAGTGGCAGTATAGCAGTGAGTAGTGGCAGCATAGCAGTGAGTAGTGGCAGTATAGCAGTGGCAGTATAGCAGTGAGTAGTGGCAGTATAGTAGTGGCAGTATAGCAGTGAGTAGTGGCAGTATAGCAGTGGCAGTATAGCAGTGGCAGTATAGCAGTGAGTAGTGGCAGTATAGCAGTGAGTAGTGGCAGTATAGCAGTGAGTAGTGGCAGTATAGCAGTGAGTAGTGGCAGTATAGCAGTGAGTAGTGGCAGTATAGCAGTGAGTAGTGGCAGTATAGCAGTGAGTAGTGGCAGTATAGCAGTGGCAGTATAGCAGTGGCAGTATAGCAGTGGCAGTATAGCAGTGGCAGTATAGCAGTGAGTAGTGGCAGTATAGCAGTGAGTAGTGGCAGTATAGCAGTGAGTAGTGGCAGTATAGCAGTGAGTAGTGGCAGTATAGCAGTGAGTAGTGGCAGTATAGCAGTGAGTAGTGGCAGTATAGCAGTGAGTAGTGGCAGTATAGCAGTGAGTAGTGGCAGTATAGCAGTGAGTAGTGGCAGTATAGCAGTGAGTAGTGGCAGTATAGCAGTGAGTAGTGGCAGTATAGCAGTGAGTAGTGGCAGTATAGCAGTGAGTAGTAGGCAGTATAGCAGTGGCAGTATAGCAGTGAGTAGTGGCAGTATAGCAGTGAGTAGTGGCAGTATAGCAGTGAGTAGTGGCAGTATAGCAGTGAGTAGTGGCAGTATAGCAGTGAGTAGTGGCAGTATAGCAGTGAGTAGTGGCAGTATAGAAGTGAGTAGTGGCAGTATAGCAGTGAGTAGTGGCAGTATAGCAGTGAGTAGCGGCAGTATAGCAGTGAGTAGCGGCAGTATAGCAGTGAGTAGCGGCAGTATAGCAGTGAGTAGCGGCAGTATAGCAGTGAGTAGCGGCAGTATAGCAGTGAGTAGCGGCAGTATAGCAGTGAGTAGCGGCAGTATAGCAGTGAGTAGCGGCAGTATAGCAGTGAGTAGCGGCAGTATAGCAGTGAGTAGCGGCAGTATAGCAGTGAGTAGCGGCAGTATAGCAGTGAGTAGCGGCAGTATAGCAGTGAGTAGCGGCAGTATAGCAGTGAGTAGTGGCAGTATAGCAGTGAGTAGTGGCAGTATAGCAGTGAGTAGTGGCAGTATAGCAGTGAGTAGTGGCAGTATAGCAGTGAGTAGTGGCAGTATAGTAGTGGCAGTATAGCAGTGAGTAGTGGCAGTATAGCAGTGGCAGTATATTAGTGAGTAGTGGCAGTATAGCAGTGGCAGTATAGCAGTGAGTAGTGGCAGTATAGCAGTGAGTAGTGGCAGTATAGCAGTGAGTAGTGGCAGTATAGCAGTGAGTAGTGGCAGTATAGCAGTGAGTAGTGGCAGTATAGCAGTGAGTAGTGGCAGTATAGCAGTGAGTAGTGGCAGTATAGCAGTGAGTAGTGGCAGTATAGCAGTCGGCAGTATAGCAGCTAGACGCATGCCTGTCATACCGGAGGTGTTGAGTTTGATCTGCATCTGGGTCATTTCGAATTTTACAAATTGCAGGTAGACCTAGCCTGAAACTGGTACCTGGCAATGTCTTGGTAAGTAAAGGCAGCCAGTATAATACAGACCACATCAGCCAACCTGTGGCGTTTGGTCACAACAAACATGGGTCTAGCACCATATACCTCATGTACTTTAGGCAAGTAAAAAAAGTCCTTTCTTTAGTTACATCAATAATCTCGCATACTGCATTTGATTTGGCAGCAGACCACCTTGCGTTGGTTTTTACGAAATGGTATGGGTGCCGGTCGGTCAGAAAGCAATGGAAAACTACTGAATGTAAATTGCCTAAAACATCTGTGATGAAACGACGCTTCATCTGTCTTTCGTCTATTAGGTTTCGGCTAGATTCGGCGCGTCCTCAGGGACTTTCCCGGTTATTTATAGCCTGGGGGAAGTCGATGGGATTTTCCGTCTAGAAGATTCTCGAAGCACCTGGATTTGAGTGACCAGAGTGGCTGGGTGCTCCATCAAATTCTCGTGCAGAAGAATCTGGAAATTCTAGTACATGGAATGACTGTTGTCCGTGAAGTTGACTTGCAACAAGAAGCACTCGTTTCTCGTGCGCACGTAGGGAGAAATGAGGCTGGAAGTGTCATTCACTTTCTACCTCTCAAGGCGTGAGGACGCATGGCTTTGTTAGGCCAATTGTATAGCGTCTCACCCCAACCAAGTTGCAGCTGACTGTTATCACATTACGGCATGCTTGCCCATGAACAGTTCTGATAGCTGACTGGAGTCTGGTTCAAGTAATTCAGGTATTTACTTGGTTAATTAATTTAACTTTGTAATTGATCACAAAACGCAATCGTGTTGAGCTCATTAAATATGCGGTTGACTTTGCATCGCTAATGAGAAACCGATCGATAACGTAGTTGAGAATCTAGGCCGATCTACACCTGCGCGTGTCGCGTTTGTTGACCAGCGTGTGTAGTTGCGGTAACTGCTTGAAATGTAGGCCTGCGATATTGGCGTATTGTGTTCAACTGTTATTTACCATGTGTGGCAAATCGTTGCATATACTATGTTGCTGTTCTAGAATAGGACACAGTTACTAGTGTAGAATGTGAACTTAACTTATGGCAGTCAGTAGTTGAGGCTAGAAGAACTGTTGGATAGCCAGGTAAGTTGTTAGTTGGAGAATTCAGTAATGTGCTGAGTTATTAAGTAAAGAGAGCACTTAATGCTTAGCCACAGGGAATGATGTAACTATTGTGTGTTAACGTAATAGTGAATTCATTTTGTGGAACTGGAATTCTGTGAGAAGGTAAGTCTTCATTGATGATATATATATATGAATGATGTGTCATGATGTATATATATTTGGTCATGCTATGTGATACTTCTAGGAGCGATACCGAACGCCGAGTGGTTCGACACGTGATAACAATGCGTTACCGTCGCGATGTAAACATGCGTTCTCAATTCTTGTCTTTTCTGTCCTGTTCTTTCATGCTTACATAAGTACGAGTCAGTGCTGATGTGATAGAAGTATGGAAGGACAAAAGGAGGTTGGAAGAGGCACGGGGAAAAATGGGATATGGGGATTGAGAGCAAGTTATGAAAGTATGAGTCTGGCAAACCAGGCCAGCTGTGAAGTTCGGCCCAGGCCAAGGCTAATCCACTTGGAAGGTCAGAACTGGTGCAGAACTCTTGGAACATGTTTGGCCAAGAGGACTTCTTGACTCTAGGGAAGAGTCTACTAAGAAGAGTTTCGCTACAGGGTGGACAGGATGTTCCACCAGCGAAAAGGAGTGTGTAAATACTTTATGTGGTCATGTATTATTACTATATCCCGAGTGATGGTACATTGATCGTTATTGTGTTTATTATTGAATGTATAATGTAAGGTTGGGGTCCAGTGAAGCCTCACCTTAATGTTTATTTCTGTTAACTCTAGAACTAGGATAGCTATTGACGTTAGCGACAACTGGTAGATGAATAGGGATATGTGAGACGTACGATCAGACTCGTCATTCTTGTTACTTACTCTGTTTGACGGGCTGTTCTTTGAGGCCATCTGACATTGACGGATACCCATGCTTTACTACTCTCCACATAGAGATGATGCTCTAGTTAGTTGAATAACTAGTTAGCCTGACTGAGGGTTGAGTAGTCAATGATTTGATGCATGTGGACCAATGTTTGGGGCCGACTACTCTCACTGATCGCTCTTCCTAACAGGAGTTGCCTGTTGAGGAACCAGCTTACTACCATTGTTGTTTGCCTGAAACCACTTCGTGTACCATAGCGAATGGTAGAGAAGCTACTTACCACGCCTGACTAAACCACATCATACGAAAGGGTGAATCTTCCTGACTGAATGATTCTCACCAAGTTGATTCAAGTGCCCTGAAATTGCACATGTGGGACATGATGGTTTGTTTCTTTTCTGACAGTTTGAAGATGCTCTATTTCAGCAATGAAATGTTCAGCAACCTGAGCAATCACGCTCAACTGTAAGAGACAATTGACTTTCTACGGAATGATGGTGTGAGAAATATCAAGGTGGGATAATCTCCACTCTGGGAGCTCATCAAGTCCAGGTTTTTTGATGATCCGCCTAAACGTCGGAAACTTACAGCAGAGAGTAGCACATAACCTTGTGTGTTCCTACATCAGCACTAGTGGCAGGTCATGATGAGACCTACACCAGCTTACGTATTGTAACTAAAGTGTTAACAGGTATATAGGACAACTAATTATTGTCCCAATGAACATTGGTGCCGTGACTTGTGAAACAGATGCGTAATCAAAGTAACTATAGAGTTGACAACTGTGAAATGGTTTTCTCAGATGACTCTTGTGAACTCGCAGCAGAACTATACTATTACCCAACCAGGGGTACGTGATATTATTCAGGGACCATTAGATTGGTCATTGGCTACAGACATTTATTGAAGTAGTTAGTAACTGGGGTCACCTCAAGGAGGAGGGTCTCCCAGCCAGGCTGTCTATAGAGAACTGTTTAGTGCCTTTAACAGTGAATCTTTAGGAAGTGATGGAGTGCAGTTCATCCAGTTGAGTGAAGTCCAAGTGGTTAACTCCTCTTGTTGTCGATCCAAGCTCTGGGGACGGAGTGGTCTCCAAGGTTCTAGTCATCTCACTGGAAGGAAGCCGGGTGAGTGGCGGACCGACTGGACGGGACATCTGCATCCAATCTACTTCTCAGCCTAATGATGATTTGAGCCATATCTCTGATTCTGTCTCTACTCTATCCTCTACTTTTGTAAATAGAATTATTCTATCAGGGTGTTCAATTCAGTTCTATATTCTCAAGGGTAGAATAAACTTTAGTTAGTTAGTCGCAGTTCCAACCTCATAGCAACGGGTTGTCCCCATTATGCTCCGTTCCTGCATGTTGACTTACTACTTTGTACAATTATTGAGTGTGGTCTCGGACGATACCTCAGTGTTCATTGTCCAAGGGAGTAGGTAGATAGTGGGGGTCTAGAATCTGGAGGGGCTTGTAGACATATTTAACTAATACGAGGTCAACAGCAGAGTAAACAGTGTATCTACCTGTCCAACCCCTGGGGTTCAGAATACACGGGAGTGCTAGAGACACCTCGGGGGTGGTTAACTCTCAGTACCCGAGGCGATCTTGTCACAACATCCAAAAAAATAGCTGGGGTTGACTGCTATGTCCTGGAAGGGATATGCAACTAACTTAACAAATAAAACCCAAACAGCAATTCTCAGCCATCAACAAAACACCTTGTGCGAAGTAGTTACACAATTCTGAACTAGTAGTACCAAGGAGTAACAGTTTATGACAGCACCACAGGCAATGTTACAACATCATGATCAAATGTACGTTTATACAAAATAAAAAATGTCAAATAAAAAGATATCAATTGTAACGAGAAAAAGAGTGTTGAAATGCTACATAGTACCTTACATTTGTATGGATGTGAAACATGGACAACGAGCAGACAAGATGAAAAACATCCAATGGCATTAGAAATGTGGTTTCTGAGGAAAATGCAAACATACAAAGACAAACAGAAAAACCAATGACCAAGTCCTACAAGAAGCAAATTAAAACTAAACTAATTACAGAAAGTAGACATAGTCATGATTTTTTGGACACATTATGAGAAGAAATAAACTAGAGAACTTGGTGATAACTGGCAAGATTGAGAGGAAAAGAACAAGGGGAAAGCAGAGAAGTAAATATCTAGATGGCCTGGCCAGATGGCACAGTTGAGACAAGAACACAGAGCTAATCCACGACTATGATGATCATGTGAGAAAGTGAAATGACCACCCATGCGTATAAGTATGGCACAAGATGATATTGATCATGTGAGAAAGTGAAATGACCATCCATGCATATAAGCATGGCACAAGATGATGATATGATTTCACAGCATACTTTTAACATGCCATCCCTGGATTGACAATTACAGCATAAGTGAGATTGCTGTCTGAACCGGTCATATCTGGCATCTGCGGGTGGCTGGCAGTCAGAGTTTGAGGACACATTGCTGTCTGCAGAGAAACAACAAAGATCATTCACTCTCTGTCCCAAGATATGCATGATGGGTAATGAGCTCTTTCCCACAAATCCCACTACTGTGTAATGTGTTCTTTTACTTTTTACGTTGGGATAAAACCTGGGTCAATGAAGTCTTACTAGTGACTGCCGATGCCATCGATGATGAACTGTATTTTTCGTGGAGAGCTTTTGTGTTGGTGCATTCTGGTGGCGGCAGTATGCACAGTATATCTGTGTGGGCTGTTGGCTTGCCAAGACTCCTGTCTTTTCCACTTTTCACATTGTGCAGTGAGAAGCATTTTGTGTTATATTATATTCACTGGCACAGGAACGGAGCATAATGGGGACGACCCGTTGCCGTGAAGTTGGAACCGCGACTAACTTTTTACATTTGGTCTGAGTGTGCTAAACAAATCTGCTTCCACAGTGGCCACCATCACTGTGTATTAAATCATTGCTTTTCAAGTAACTCCCCCATAACTTTTAATTGGTTATTTACCCCTATTGGCAATTATAAGCTATGCCATGTTGTCAGGTTACTCAACAATATCTATCAGCCCTGCTTTCTCTACTATCATTTACACAAACTTACAGTTATACACCCACTTAATAATACAAAAGTACACACTCCCTTGTATATACATATACACATTCCCTCACATAAACATATTATCATCATGATGAGCCATGCCGATAGGCGCAGGCGGTCATGTTATGCCTTCTCGTTCGATCACCAGAGCCGTGGATCAGCTCAGTGTTCCTGTCTCAACCATGCCACGTGGCCAAGCCATCCGGGTATTTACTTCTTTGCCGTCCCCTTGCTCTCTTCCCCTCGATCTTTCCAATTGTCACCAAGTTCTCTGATGTATTTCTTCTCATAACGCGACCAAAAAATTTTGACTTTCTCCGTCTAATTTCTCTAATCAGTTTATGATTTTCATTTGTTTCTTGTAGGACTTGGTCACTGGTTTTTCTGTCTGTCTGTTGTATTCTTTGCATTTTCCTCAGAAGCCACATTTCCACATGCCATCAAATGTTTTTCAGCCTGTTGGCCCATTGTCCACTCTTCATATTCATACAAAAGCACCGATTCTATGTAGCACCTCAACACTCTTTTTCTCGTTCATACACATATACTCACAAACAAACATTTACTCACATATACATATTCTCTCTATCCCTCTCTCTCACACCGGCATATCCTCATTAATACATTAAACAAAGCACACACATATACTCCTTCCCACACACACATAATAGACACATACACACTTTCACACATGCACATACACAAATACTCACACAGTCGTACTACCACTCAATCACTCACCTACTTCCTTACACACACATACCCACTCACAATCTCAATTCATTCACTCATTCATACTCTCTATCTTATGCCTATATATGTCAATCATACACAAAACCACATGTGCATACAAACATTCCTTCACACAATCACTCAAACTAATACACACAAACTCCCATATATACACACATACAGTGCACATGTTACAGTATATTAATGCAATGTAATAAGATATTAGCTAAACTAATATAAACAGGTTAAAGTAAGCATTGCACAAGTTTCCATATTGTGCATTTTGAAATCAACTTCATATTGTACATGTTGTAATCAACTCCATATTGTACATGTTGTAATCAACTCCATATTGTACATGTTGAAATCAAGTCCATAATGTATCACCACAGGTGACACCAGACCGTCACCCAGCTACTGATGGCAAAACCATAACTAAAATAAATAAATTTAGAGTAGGAACATGCAATGTTAGGACATTAAATGAGCTGGGAAAGTTTAGCAATGTTCTAAGAGAGATGGATAGCTTGAAAATGAATATACTAGGCATAAATGAGATGAGAAGGAAGGGATCGAGCAAAATTATAGCTGACAACCACACACTAATCTATTCTGGAGGGGATACACATGAAAAAGATAGAATAATATTTTATGAAAAAACAGCCAAGTCAATTAATGGATACCGGTGTATTTAAGATAGAGTAATTATGGTCAAAATCAAAGGCAAACCAATAGATATATACATTATACAAGTATATGCACAAGCAGTAGTGGTGAAGAAATACAACACTTTTACGACAAAATAGAAATGGTGATGGCTCAAATTGGATCACAAGAAATAAAAATAATAATGGGAGATTTTAATGCAAAAGTAGGAAAGGGAAAAATTGAGGATGTAGTGGAGAATTATGGTTTAGGTACAAGAAATGAAAGAGGAGAGAAACTAATAGAATGGGCAAATATCATTGATATGATAATTGGAACCACATGGTTTAAACACCATAAAAGACGACTATACACATAGAAAAGCCCTGATAAGAAAATATGCAACCAAATTGACTTCTTATCTATATATATAAAAGGCGATGTATGTAGGGATGTATGCGTTCGATAATGGTCCACCCGATTGAGATGAAATTGTCTACATGTTTTCTTTTCATTCCCGTGCAGCCAACTGTCATAGTTTGTTAGTGTACAATCAGCTATTTACTTACTAAAATTTAATATTTAAATTTACATTATCATTTATATATAGCGAGGGGACTTAACTTAAGAAAAGTTATTTCAAAGGGTATAACTTTTAATAGCATTGCTATATATTTTATATATAGATTGTTGCATTGTTTTCAAACATTTATAAACTCTTTGTCTACAGTTATTTACAGGCATATGAGTTATAATAAATCTTAATATATAAAATGCAATGTATGTATGTATTTATGTCCGTCCGTTCTTTATGCGTTCGCGAACGGTCCATCCGATTGAGATGAAATTTTCTACACGTCTTCTTCTCATTCCAGTGCAACCGTCATAGTTTTTTTTAGTGTACTATCAGCTATTTACTTACTAAAATTTAATTTTGTAATTACATGACTGAACATAAGAAAATATAAAACAAGGGACATAACTTTTAGTAGCATTGTTATATCTTAAGTTAAGCCCCCTGGCTATAGATAGATAGATAGACAGACAGATCCCCGCCAGGGACTGGGCGAAGCCGGGCCGGGTCAGACAGACAGACAGTCGGGAACGGGAACTTATATGACTACTTATATGAATTAAATGAGATGCTCCCCACCAGGGAGTGGGTGAAGCCGGGCCGGGTCTGACAGACAGATAGACAGGTCCCCGCCAGGGACTGGGCGAAGCCAGGCCGAGTCAGACAGTCGGGAACGGGAACTTATATGACTACTTATATGAATTAAATGAGATACTCCCCATCAGGGTCTGGGCGAAGCCGGGCCGGGTCAGACAGACAGACAGTCGGGAACGGGAACTTATATGGCTACTTATATGAATTAAATGAGATGCTCCCCATCAGGGTCTGGGCGAAGCCGGGCCAGACAGACAGTCGGGAACGGGAGCTTATATGACTACTTATATGAATTAAATGAGATGCTCCCCACTAGGAGCTGGGCGAAGCCAGGCCGGGTCAGACAGACAGACAGATAGATCCCCGCCAGGGCCTGGACGAAGCCGGGCCTGGTCAGCTAGTATTAATATAATCTTTAAGGCATTTTCAAAGTTTTCATTAAAATAATGCATCTATTTAAATAGTGAAAATTTTCTAACTCATCTTTTTATGTTTAAAGAAGTTATCTACAGTCATGTAGGTGATTAAAAACAGTTTTCATTAAAAATAATGGATGGTGTGTGGAAGGACATTCTTAAGTAACTTTTTTTTTGTTATATGAATTTAATGAGACGCTCTCCGCCAGGAGCTGGGCGAAGCCGCGCCGGGTCAGATAGATAGACATACAGACAGATAGTCGGGAACGGGAGCTTATATGACTACTTATATGAATTAAATTAGATGCTCCCCACCAGAGGCTGGGCGAAGCCGGGCCGGGTCAGACAGACAGACTAGCAGACAGACAAACAGACAGATCCCTGCCAAGGGCTGGGCGAAGCCGGGCCAGCTAGTGTGTGGGTTCCAAATGTTGCTGTATGTAGCCGAGGCGCGGTGTTGGGGTGAGCACCCAACATTGCTTAAATACCTCAATGGCTCGTGAATACATAACCTATGCAGCAAAAGTCCAACTCCTGGCCTTCACGCGGCGGACCTGTTTAAACTAACAGGAGAAGGGGCGACAGCGAATCTCTGGCGTCGGAAAATAACCAGTATGCTCTAGATGTGTATGCACGTACATGCATGCGCAGACAGGTGTGTGCGCGTGTACACATCTACACTCGAGTGAGACCACAGTCTGCTCTAGCAAAGAAAGGTGCTGAAGTCGGAGGCAACCAGCCAAGAGGGGCACCACAGAAATCAGGATGCCACGCAATCACGCAAAATGAAATATGTCGACTACTGCTAATCGTTATGGTGCTCGCCCTGCTTTGGACCCCCAGGCAGGTGCAGTGCCGGGCCCTATGTCTCGAAAGGGTCCAACCCCAACTACTGGAGGTCCTTCTCAGATGTCCTGTGGAGCCAGGAGACATGAGAATAGGATGACTGGCCTTACCAAACGAAGACTTAAAATAATGCACTGGAATGCGGAGGGAGTCAGCAAAACAAAAATAGAATTAGAAAAAAATCTTGGACCAAGAAAAAGTAAGCATATGTTGCTTGCAAGAAACTCACCTCAATGAAAATATAGCCTTCAAAATCAGAGGCTACCAGTGTTACCGATCTGACCGAAAGGACAGGCGAAAAGGTGGGATACTGACCCTTGTAAGAAATAACATCATGGCTTCCCAAATCAAAGTCTACATGGAAGGGGCTGAGTATCAGACACTTAAACTTAAGACAGGTAATACAGATCTACATCTGATCAATTACTACTGTCCAAGTGACCGCCCACAGGCACTGGACACACTACCACTAAAAGAAAAAATGATTGTGTGTGGCGATTTCAACAGCCACTCGCAGAGCTGGGGCTATGATCACATGGACCAGAGAGGAGAGAGACTGGAAGACTGGCAGGATGAGAATAGATTCATGTTGATTAACAAGCCGTCCGACCCACATACTTTCTACTCGAGATCATGGCACTCTACAACTACACCTGACCTGGCTTTTCATTCACCAGACCTGGAGTGGAACATTACACGAATTGTTTGGAAACAACTTGGTGGCAGTGACCATCGGCCAGTCTTTCTAACCGTAGAAAATGAGCTTGTAAGTGAAAGCAGCACCCTCTCGAGGTGGAACTACAAGAAAGCAGACTGGGCAATCTACAAGCATCGCACCAGCATATTGGTTAGAAACCTGAACACTGAGAAAGACATAAAGTAGTTGAAGAGTTTGGGAAATGCATACTACAGGCAGCGTGAGAAACAGTACCAAGAGGAGCCCGTAAACAATATAAACCCTACTGGAGTAGTGAACTGGAACAGTTGCATAATGATGTTGAAGTGTGTAGAAAGCAAGCAGAGGCCACACCCAGCCAAGAGCACCACAATAAATTCCAGCATGCAAAAGCCAAATTTCAAAGGGCCAAGCTGCAGGCTAGACGGAAAAGCTGGCAGGAGAAAACGGAGTCTCTGAACTTTGAAAGAGACACAAGGAAATTGTGGAAGCTAATAAAACAGCTTAATGACGAGGGCACAGGGAGAAACTCAAAAATTGCGCTACATAAAGATGGAAAAATCTTAACAAGAAAGCAAGCAGTAGCAATATCAAAATTAGTCCAGAGAAACAACAAGAGATTCGAGAGAAACGACAACATACAGGACAGAAGGAAATAGTACATGAGGTTCTGGAGGCACCCATCACAATCAGCGAACTGCAGCTAGCCATATCAAAACTGAAAATGAGAAAGTCACCAGGAGCTGATGGTATCTCCAATGAAATGATCAGGAACCTAGGAACAGAGGCCAAAACAAAGCTGTTGCAGATCTTCAATAACAGCTGGACCTTAGGCAGTGTTCCACAAGCCTGGAGAGAAGCAATCATGATACCCCTCCTAAAATCAGGGAAAGATGGTTCCATTGCCTCTAGCTACAGACCAATTAGCCTCACCAGCTGTCTCTGCAAAACACTGGAGTGCATCATCAATCACAGACTGCAGTGGTACATTGAAAGTAAAAACATCATTGTGCCACAGCAGGCTGGCTTTAGGCAGTGCTACTCTACGGAAGATCAGACAACCTACCTCTCTCAAGAAATTGAGGATGCATTCCAAGAGAAGAAGCTGGTGCTTGCGGCATGGATAGATCTGAAGAAAGCCTTTGACAAAGTCTGGAAAGAAGGTCTGACGAAGAAACTGAGAAACTGCAAAGTCAATGGAAGAATGTACAAATGGGTGAAAGCATACTTGCACAACAGAAGAGCCCGAGTACAGATAGACGGACTCAAGAGCAAGAAAGTACTACTGCGTCACGGTTCCCCAGGGCGGAGTCTTGTCCCCCACACTTTTTCTAATCTTCATCAATGATCTTGTTGCTCACCTACCGCATGGAATTAAAGCGGCAATGTACGCCGATGACCTGGTTCTATGGAGCACAAATGAATATGCATCAGTGGCCACCAGATTGCTACAAAGAGCTGTAGATACATTTGCTGCATGGGCAAATAGAAGGTGTGTCAGCATAAACACTGACAAGTGCAGCACCACCCTATTTACCCTCTCTCCAAAACAAAAGGCAGGGATCATCCAGATAAATGGAACTCCCCTAAGAGAAGATAAAGAACCAACATACCTTGGAGTAACATTTGATGGCAAGCTGACATGGAGAAAGCACATCAACAAAGCAGTAGCAAAAGCCAGAAGGAAAATAGCCATCCTGAGAAAGCTAAGTGGAACCACATGGGGAGCCAGTACGAAAATACTTAGCAAAGTTTACCAACAGAGCATACGACCTGGAATATGGGTCAACTGCGTGGTGTTCAGCATCAAAAACCACACTACAAGAGCTGGACAAGGTGCAAAATCAAGCACTTAGAGTCACCACAGGAGGGATGAGATCAACCCCTATAGTGGAAATGGAGAAGATGGGGAGGACACAGGCACTGAGTGAGCGCAGAGATACGAAAACGCTAATACAAGCAGAAAAGTTCCTCAGCTTGCCAGGCCACCCTATGAAGAACAGATTTGAAAACCTAGCTATGGGGCGGTTGAAAAGAAGTAGTTTTATCCACCAGGCCAAACGACTCTGCAGAGAAACCACTGATCTGCCCACAGTTGGTATCCCCCTAACAACTATTCCAGAGCGAACTCCATGGAAAGATGAGCATAGACTATCGTTACAAATCCAGACAAAAGTGAGAGGAATATTTGACAAGGAAGAATAGAACAGTGTGCAGCGCAGAACAGCCACTCTCAGCTTCCTTGATGAAGAATACCCACAGGATCTCTGGATCCGAGTCTACACAGATGGGTCAGCACAAAATGCTGTTCGAAATGGAGGAGCGGGAGTGTACATAGAATATCCCAAATAATACTAGGGACACAGCCAGAGTACCGACAGGAAAGTACTGCCATAACTATGATGCCGAAATTGAGGCAATCAAGATAGCAACAGAGAAATTACTAAATAACAGCAATGGTACACAACCTGTGGTGCTACTAACAGATGCAAAATCAGTACTCGAGGCGCTCCTCTCTGGGAAATTGCCAGTACTAAGGACACTACTTTCTGAACTTAGCAGTCAGCATAAAGTCACCATACAGTGGATACCATCCCACTGTGGAGTACCCGGAAACGACAGAGCTGATCAATTGGCTAAGGAAGGAGCCAAAGAAGAACAGCCTGATGTGCCCGTTACATACCACCAAAAGAAAAGAATGATCAAATCAGTCAGAAAGCCACCAAAACCTGCTCAAGATGACTATCACGTTATGGACAGACCAGAACAAGTCATTATTCTGCGCCTCAGAACAGGACACAATAGATTACGCAACCACATGTATACAAAATTCAAGATTGGTGAAACAGCCATGTGCACATGTGGATTGGCGTCGCAGACAGCAGAGCACATACTCCAAGATTGCCCAAAATATAACATATCTAGGCAAACCTTCTGGCCTAGAGAGACGACAGTGAAAGATAAACTCTATTGACCACTGTGTGAACTGAAAAAAACAGTTCAATTCATGCAAGAGACGACATTGCAGATATAGACATATTTCAAGCGAACGAAAGAAGAAGAAGAAGAAGCTAGTGTGTGTGTGTATATATATATATATATATATAAAACATATGAAGAAAGAAAAAACAGCTGGGCCAGTTGAAATCACAATAGAAGAATTAGAAGTATTGGGAGAATTTGGAGTAGATATATTAACCAAAATGTTGAATGATATTTACAGCAGTGGATATTTACCCAATGATATGCTGAAATCTGTATTTATAGCTATACCAAAAAGACCAGGAGCAATTGAATGCGAAGATTTTCGTACAATTAACCTTATAAACCATGTCACTAAGCTTCTACTCAGAATTATAATGAGAAGAACAAGAAAGAAAATAAAAATGGAAATTAGTGAACAACAGTATGGATTTGAGGAAGGAAAAGGTACAAACAATGACAATATGTGCATTAAGGACATTAATAGACAGGTCAACAGAGACACAGAAAGACATATATTTGCACTTCATAGATTATACTAAGGCATTTGATGAACTTATTAAAATGTTGGAAGATATCAACATTGATGGGAAAGATTTAAGAATAATAAAGAATATTTACTGGAACCAAGTAGCAGCAATTAAAATGGGAAATATCCGGGAAGGTTAACCCGGTCAACAAATGCCCGCAGAAGTCGGATGTGTCGGCCTAACGGTGCAAGAACTCAGCTCTGCTGTAAACAGGCACAACAAAATCACGTCCAAAAAAACTCTCCGGATGAACGCAGCAGAAGAAGAAATGGGAAATAAAGAGAGCAATTAAGAACAGATAAAGTTAGGAATGTGACGAGGGTGTGTTTTGTCATCGGATCTTTTCTCCCTATATAGCAAAGTAATAATGGGGGAGATCAAAGAGACGCCAGGAATACTAATCGGAGGTTATAATATAAATAATATAAGCTGTGCAGATGACACAGTATTCGTGGCGGATAATGCAACAGACCTACAACAATTGTTGGACATTGTAGTAACAGAGAGTGCAAATTAAGGACTCTCCTTAAATATCAAGAAAACAGTAACAATGGTGATATCAAAGAAAATAGTGACACCAAAATGTGACACAGAAATAGAATTCTTAATTAAGTGGATAATTTTAAATACCTAGGCACATATATAACATCAGATGGAAGATGTACAACAGAGATTAAGAGCAAAATAGGGCAAGCAAAAGCCACATTTCAGAAAATGAAGAGTATCTTATGCAATAAGTTATTATCACTGAATGTAAGAAAGAGAGTGCTAAAATGCTATATAGAGCCAGTTTTGCTGTATGGCAGCGAATCTTGGAATGTAAATGAATAAATTAGGAAGAACTTAGAAACAAAGGAAATGTGGTTTTTGAGACGAATGTTGCGAATTCCTTGGACTGTCAGAGTAACTAACAACGATTGCCTGAAAGAGGCTAATGAAACTAGGACATTATATACAATAAGAAAGATACAAAAAGCTTACTTCGGTCATGTGATGAGAAGAGAGGCATTGGAGAACATCATGACAACTGGAAAATCGAGGGGAAGAGAGGCAGAGGCAGACCCAGAGAAATGATGCTGGATGGACTGAGACGGTGGCATGGAGGAATATCATCAGCAGAGTTGATCCTGAACACCAAAGACCGAGATCTGTGGAGAGACATGAACGCCTACGCCAGCTGACAGGCCACTTGATAATGATGATTGAACACGTTGTAATCAAGTTCATATTGTATATGTTGAAATCAAGAAAAAGAAGACAATTAAATATCCTCAGATTTTAACGTACCCTGTATCAGGCTGCAGCGGAGAGCTTTGTTCAACAGAGAGTGAGTTAGAGCTCTTCTGTGTGTCTGAGAAGCCAGCCGACCAGATCTAGCCAGGTTCTGCAGTATCTCTTTTTCATGCATTTTTCAGCATTCTGTGGAAAGTACAATATCAGCTTTAGGGTATTCCAACTTTGGGAACAAGTTAAAAATATGTACACACTGTACAAATACAACTTTGTGAATATAATCTAAGTAATAAATAGATAAACTACTGAAAGTAAAACTTGCCAAGACATCAACAGCAGCTGAAAAATGCTGGTGTTGACTGGAAAAAAGAAGTAAATAGTTGCAACACAAAACACCACATATCACCATCATGACGATAAACATGGGCAGTCTTGGTACACCATTTCACACGATACCCTTAATATCATCATCATGATGATAAACATGGGCAGTCTTGGTACACCATTTCACACGATACCCTTAATATCATCATCATGATGATAAACATGGGCAGTCTTGGTACACCATTTCACACGATACCCTTAATATCATCATCATGATGATAAACATGGGCAGTCTTGGTACACCATTTCACACGATCCCCTTAATATCATCATCATGATGATAAACATGGGCAGTCTTGGTACACCATTTCACACGATACCCTTAATATCATCATCATGATGATAAACATGGGCAGTCTTGGTACACCATTTCACACGATACCCTTAATATCATCATCATGATGATAAACATGGGCAGTCTTGGTACACCATTTCACACGATACCCTTAATATCATCATCATGATGATAAACATGGGCAGTCTTGGTACACCATTTCACACGATACCCTTAATATCATCATCATGATGATAAACATGGGCAGTCTTGGTACACCATTTCACACGATCCCCTTAATATCATCATCATGATGATAAACATGGACAGTCTTGGCACACCATTTCACATGATCCCCTTAATATCATCATCACCGGGAAGGTTAACCCGGTCAACAAATGCCCGCAGAAGTCGGATGTGTCGGCCTAACGGTGCAAGAACGCAGCTCTGCTGTAAACAGGCACAACGCAATCACATCCGAAAAAAAAAACTCCGGATGAACGAAGAAGAAGATATCATCAACATGATGATAAACATGGGCAGTCTTGGTACACCATTTCACACGCTCCCCTTAATATCATCATGATAAACATGGGCAGTCTTGGTACACCATTTCACACGATCCCCTTAATCTTGAATCAGCTTTGTGTTCTTATTTTCATTATGCCACGTGACCAAGCTATTTAGGTATTTATCTCTTTGTCTACCCCTTGTTCTTCTTCTGCGTTCATCCAGAGTTTCTTTTTCGAACGTGATTGCGTTGTGCCTGTTTACAGCAGAGCTGCATTCTTACGCCGACATGTCTGACTTCTGCGGGCATTTATTGACCGGGTTAACCTTCCCGGGGGTTTCGTAGGACGTTTGACTCACTGTTGTGGTGTCATCCCCCATCCCAGCTGGCCCATTTAGAACAGCGAAGACATTCTGGTCAGTCTTCAAGGGAAGGCAGGGGCAGACCATGGGCATTACCTGCCATCCAAGGAGGCTTCCATAATTGCACAGCCGACACACAGCACTCTGGTACTGGGCTCACCCAAGGAATCGTCACATTTTGCACATGGCTGCTTAGCCTCACTTTCGTATATTGGGCCTTTCAGTCACCACAGGCTGTTCCTCCGGAAACCAGAAGAATGCAGTCTGCAGATGACATCCACACAGTGAGCTTTCGATTAAGACTTTCCATGTAATGGATTTGCTATGCAAGCAATATTCCATTTTGTGCCACTAGGACACCATTTCCACCTTTTATGACGCCCACACAGTGAGCTTTCAATTTGGACTTTCCACGTAATGGATTTGCTATTCAAGCAATATATCCATTTTGTGCCACTAGGACACCATTTCCACCTTTTATGATGCCCACACAGTGAGCTTTCGATTTGGACTTTCCACGTAATGGATTTGCTATTCAAGCAATATATCCATTTCGTGCCACTAGGAGACCATTTCCATCTTTTATGATGCCCACACAGTGAGCTTTCGATTTGGACTTCCCACGTAATGGATTTGCTATTCAAGCAACATTCCATTTCGTGCCACTGGGGCACACGGCAGAGGGGTACTCCTTGTTCTATTTCTATCAAGTCTGCCAGCTGTCACTAAGTTTACATCTCCCCATAATATGCCTTGACTGGCGAGGTCTAATTTCTCAAATCAGTCTACGGTTTTCATGTGAAGAAATGCCTCATTAGTTTTTCTGACTGTCCATGGTATACTTTATATTTTCCACAGAAACCACATTTCCACTGCCTTTAGAAGTTTCTCAGCTTTGCTTATTGTCCATGTTTCACACGCATACAACAGCCTTGGTTCCATATAGCAGTTCTACTCCTTTTCTCACTACAGCTGACAGCTTCTTAATGGTCAGTTTGTATTCCATCTGACAAAAGGCAAGCTTTGCCATGACGACTCTTGTTCCAACCCCCACAAATCACCTTCCATCAGATGTCACGGACTGTTCTGAGATAGTCAATGTACTGATTCACATGTCCTTGTACTGATTCACATGTCCTTGTACTGATTCACATGTCCTTGTACAGATTCACATGTTGAAGAATGTTGCCATGTCCTTGTACAGATTCACATGTCCTTGTACTGATTCACATGTCCTTGTACCAATTCACATGTTGAAGAATGTTCCCATGTCCTTGTACCAATTCACATGTTGAAGAATGTTCCCATGAGCTTGAATATCACATTTCAGACACAGAAAGACATATATTATTCCACTTGTTGTGGTATTTGTTTCCTCTAGATTTTTTTGTCTTTTGCTCACTCACTATGAACTGAAGCATAGTCCACAAGACACGTGCAACTACTTCCTGTAGTTACAACTACTACTAGGGAGTACACTAGACAAGATTTTGAGTGAGAGTTAGCTTTCCCTGTTAACAGTGTCCCTCTCCTTCAGCAGGCTCTATGGTGAAAGGGTTATGGACACAGTTCGTAATCTCACATACCCACGTACAAATCACAGCTGCGGGCGATTTGGCAGCAGATCGCCTTGCATTGTTTTTTTTTTACTAAATGGTATGGGTTCCGGTCGTTCAGAAAGCAATGGCAAACTACTGAACAGCCAAAAAATGCTGGGGTTGACTGCTACATCCTGTAAAGGATATGCAACTAACTTTATTTTGTCTCACTCAGGAGAACCTACTCCGACTTCTGAGATACTTGTCATTTACCACCCCAAGTTGTAAGAAAACACACTTTGTTTAGTTCAAATTATCATCATTGCACTCCGTACACACACGTCCAGGGGTGCTCCTCCTAAATATCAAATGCAAACAAAATTACAAGGGAGATTTTATTTGCCGATTGGCTTAAGAAGATTATTATTCTCAATTCTTGTCTGTCTTTTGTTTGCAAGTTCTTTTTCTCCAAACCTCACTAAAACAATATTTGTCTGGTGGTCTGGGTGCCAGCAACATGATTACAACAACGTTTAACAGGCCAGAAGACATATTTCTGCCATCTACCGAAAGCGTTACACAGAGAACAAACTCAGTAGCTCCAGCGATGACCTCCCGAAGTTCTTCCAAGTTCCTTTCCTTCAAACCTCACAAAGACGATATTTGTCAACAAGGACACACACTACGTACAGTGATAATTTATTTGGCAAATAAAATTTACGTTAAACAAAGACATCTATTGGATCCATCGATTCCGACACTCGATCACTCAGTCGCTGCCTGGGGGATGTGCCCCGGCATCTTCCGCAGATCCATAGAGCACACTTTATTCTTATGCTTCGAGTTTCTCAGTTCTATATTTTAGTTCGTAATGTTTAATATTATCTGTTATTAAACATTAAAAAAAAAAAAAAATTTGCTGGCGGCGAGACGAACCCCAGTCTCCCGCGTGACAGGCGGAGGTACTAACCACTACACTACAGAGGGCATGATAATATTTCCACAAACATTAATAATGTAGTCAAACCTAGGTCACGTGACCAGCCATTTGCGAACAATGTCTGCAGAACTTCTGGTGACCAGCCATTTGCGAACAATGTCTGCAGAACTTCTGGTCCCCAGCATGGCGATTAGGCATTGAATCGCTACAGCCTCTGGAGTATTTATCTTTGTGGCTGCGGTTTGCATTTCGCATTTTCCTCATGTTGGACTGGTAGTATATGGTTCCGTCGCCCTGCTACTGAGTGAGTGCGTGGCGCGACTCTGTGAGCTGTGATATTCACGTGGAATGCTTCTACATGTCCGCTTTTGTTTGTACAGTGACCTGCATGTTCGGAACAATGGCTACCGGCTGTTGCTGAATTGACTGATTTGCCTTTTTGGTCCACGAGTGCATTTTTCAGGAGACTCCTGGGAGTCGTCACTTGAGCTATGGAGTTCATGCTTAACGCGACGCTTTCGGCGGGTCGCCCTGCAGATGAGACAGAGCCATGTGAGAAAACCCGGGTCAATGAGGTCTTTCAGGTGACTGCCGATTCCATCGACGATGAACTGTGGTTTTCGTGGATGAATTTTGTGTTGGCATTCTGGCGGCGTCATTATGCACAGTGTACCTGTGCAGGCTGTTGACTTGCCGAGACTCCTGCCTATTCCACTTGTCACATTGGACAGTGGGGAGCATTGTGTGTGATATTCACTGGCACAGGAACGGAGCATAATGGGGACGACCCATTGCCGTGAAGTTGGAACCTCGACTAACTAACTAACATTATTAGCCAATGTTTGCTTATAATCAGTTCGAAATTACAAATAAATATTTATTATATTTTGTAAATCACAATGTAAACAACTAATAGCGTGTTCCATCGTGCCATTACCCGAAGTAAAAACAAAATTCATGTACGGAGTCAGATCGCCATTGAAAATCTCGTCCCGGAAAACGCTGTCTAATTTACCATGCATTCTTTCGACGTCATTCATTCATTCAAATCTCACGTGACAATAACACACATCATCCGGGGTTTTCCAGGAAAGGTAGGCTTAATATTCTGTGCACAGCGATTGGTTGAAATCATGGTGAACTTTTATATAAATACGAATATATTTCATACTTACCGTAAATATTTTTTTTGGTGTTTCTGATAGAATTGCATCAATTATAGATGTATTTTTGAATTCTGCACATAATTTTAAATATATCTGGAAAGTTTCATCGCTGTACTAGTTTTAATTATGGAGAAAAACAACAGTTTCTGCGGAGGCGTGTTTTCGTTCTTTGCACATATCGACCCGACTGGCATGTGCACTTTGTAACACTATTCTGGCATTGTTGATAGAATCGCATCAATTATTACAGGTGTATTTTTGAACTTTGCCTAGAATTTTAAATATACCTGGACAGTTTTATCGCTGAGACTAGCTTTATTTTTGGATGAAAAAGAACATTTTCGGCGAAGCGTGTTTTTGTGAATGGAGAAACGCATGGCATGCCCCATGGCGACTGCGCGTATCGATCGCTATGGCATGTTACGCTTTCACTTTTCAACACACAAAACGTGCAATTTGACCAACTAAAGTTAAAGAGAACACAAGTTTAAAGATAAATAATAATTTATTTCTATACTTGTATTATCTTTTAATCATTTAACATGATGGAACATATTTTTGAAGTCAGTTTTCATAATCCGTCTATGACACGTGTTGGTTGAGACCAACCTCGCGCGCAAGGAAAAATGAAAACGGCAAAGCTGAACCGTAAATAATGTTTTTCTGGTGCTTCCAATAGAAAACCATCAATTGTAGATGGATCTTCGAATTCTGTATTCAATTTTACAGGCGTTGGAAAGTTTCATCGCTAAACTAGCTTTAATTGTGGTTTAAAAAAAAACAGGCAAAAATATTACAAATACAATCATGTAACCCAAAACGGCGGCTTTACTATATAAATTTCTTAGCAGAACAAACATTATGTACTCGCTAGCGTAAGTCGTAAGCAGTCCGCCTGTCACGCGGGAGACCGGGGTTCTCTTCCTGGCTGGGCCTATTTTTTTTTTTTTAATTTTTCACAAAATTATTAGGTGATATAATAGAAACTATTAAACATTACGAACTAAAATATTATATAGAACTAAGAAACTGGAAGTTTGTGAATAAAGTGTGCTCTATGGATCTGTGCAAGCTGCCGACTGCTGGGAGCGCATCCCAGAGGCCAGCGGGATGATCGCGGCGTATCGGAATCGATGGATCCAATAGATGTCTTTGTTTAATGTGAATTTTAATTACCATATAAAATATTGCCCCCGAATCAGCATAGTTTCATCGCTAAACTTGCTCGAAATTGTGGTTGAAAAACAGATTTTCAGCGAAGATGTGACTTTGTGAATTGGAAAGCCACGGGTCATGACGGCCGCCGCATATCGATTGCGCTACACTTTTCAACACACAAAACGTGCGATTTGACCTACTAAAGTTAAAGAGAACACAAGTTTAAAGATTATTAATAATTTATTTGTATACTTGTACTATTCTGTAATCATTTAACATGACGGAACATATTTTGAAGCCAGTTTTCATATGACCTGTTTGAGACCATCTCGCACGCACACACACAACGCAGACCCGTTCGAGGAGGTAATGGACACATTGGAGAGTTCTCATTACGGGTGAATAGAATGAGAAATCGCAACTCGTCTCACCTTCACAAAGTTGTGAATATCTTCACTTATAAGTGACATACAGGCATCATTGTGGTACCATTAGATTTTGAATTTCAAGGCCTATCTACTGTGGTGGTCCCATTAGTAAATTCTCAAATTTATAATCGTGATAGGACTTGCTTAACTTGCTACAATTGACAAACTACTATTAGTATTACTAACTACTACAAACAACTAGTCTGAACTCTAGTCTCTACTAACTAAACATAAACAACAATGTAATTAATGAATCGCGATCTGCTAACAATGTTTCTCCGTCACCAAGTTACAGTATGTTTCCATTGTTATTCTGCGCCGATATTTAAACACAACACAGCTAACTTACGTCAACGGTAAGGACGAGGCTGACATACGCCGAGGCTGAACGTCGTGTATGACTTCAGTTCAGATCATCCCGGCAAATGTCAGGGCCGTTCCGGGCAAAATCGAAAGTAGAAAGTTAAAGAGCTCCGTGTCTTCCGGTTCCGGATCGGGAGAAAAACAATACAGAGGTACCTCGGGATACGAACTTAATTCGTTCCAGAACGCGGTTCGTAACCCGAAACGTTCGTAACCCGAAACATTGAAATCAATGAAATACTAAATAGAGACAATCCGTTTCAAGAAGAATGAATCGTTCTTTCTGAGGAAGGTGAGGACAGGCGTGCAGAGTAGCTTGCTTCGCTTCAGAGGGGCACGGGTCGCTTAAAAAAAAAAAAGGGGCACGGGTGACAAGCATGGCCTGGATCTTTTCTCCGGGGCATGCCGGTGTGCTGGGGAAGGAACAGACGGACAGATTGGCTGGCTCTGCAGAACTTGGTGGAGTATTGATAAATGACAAGGCAGACGTGGTTGCGGCCTTGTGGGAGCACGTGTACACCTCGGAGGAGCAAATGGATTACCATGGTCTGGCAAGAAAGAGACAGCGAGGAGTGACGAAGGGATCTGGCCGACGCTTAATGCTCAGAGGAAAGGCGAGACGGACATATAATCAGATTGCTACTGGTACTATTGGTGTTGGAACTCTTCGCTGGCTGCTGAGGATGGGGACGGAGCGCCTATGGGAATATCCCGAATGTTGTGATGTCGGTTCCTAGATCAATCAACCAGAATCGTTCTTTTTTTTAAAAAATTAACATCCTGTCATTTACCTGTCAAAACGCAAAGAATACGTGTACTTCACTTATTAAATAAAGAGAAAGAAAATACCCAAATAAATTAAATGTTCTTTCTTACCAAGAAAACGATCATGGGAAATCTGCCACTTTCTTTGCTATTCTGAATTATTAGTTCCAGGAGTTTCTTGTCGCTGTTTCTTGGCAGCCGACTGGGAATCTTTATGCACCAAGAAACTATCAAGAGAAATTTGTCGCTTCCTTTGCTGGAGAATCTTTCTGAAGTGGGCCATCGTGTTACTGTCCTCAGGGCAGTTTTACTGCCCTGTTAGCAACAAGTTTGTTTGGATGATGGTTTAATGTGAAGTCTTCGACGACTGCCCACTTGCTGCAAATTTCGTTAATCCCGACAGTTGAAACGATCACTGACAGGCTCCTCCTGGGTGATAAAGGTCCTCTTTGGCATTTTCTTCCAGAAGAGGCCCGTTTGATTGCAATTAATGACTTGTGGAACGTAGTCTTCCTCTTTGAAGATCTTATCAAATTCCACCTTGAACGCTTCTGCTTCTTTCTGGTTAGAACTTGCAGCCTCTCCGTGCCTAATTACACCATGAATGCCACTTCTTTTTTGAACTTGTCAAACCAGCCTCTACTAGCTTTAAAATCGTCAATCTCAGCACTTGTACCAAGCAATTTCGACAATAAATCACTGTGCAGCATCTTCGCCTTTTCACATATTATTGTCTCACTAACACTGTCTCCTGCAACTTGATTTTCTTTGATCCAGATCAAGAGAAGATTTTCAACTTTCTCTAAAATTTGAAGTCTTTGCTTCTGCAGATTAGTTACGCCTCTAGCCACATCGACTGACTTGAGTAACTCTTTATTCTTTATGATGATGGAGATGGAGTTAATTGATTTTGACATGCCGTACTCATTAGCGAGGTCACACACACGAAATCCATTTTTATGTTTCATAGTTATTTACTTCTTTATCTCCACTGTTATACGTTTCTAGTTTAGTTTAGTTTAATTTTATTTTCTGCTTCCAAGCAGCACCATAATTGATGGGGTTAATAAGGAAAATAATGAAAGGGATAAACTGAACTCAGTGCCACTGCTAAGAAATCTTTACTGCTGTGTAGTAAGGCCAATGAAAACGAGGCTGCAAGAGCGTGTAAAACTAGGCTACTAGACTAGCGCACGTGGCCTTCGTTTGTGTTGTACGCGATCGCTTGTCTCCAGCGTTAAACCTTGCTCTCTCTCTCTCTCTCTCTCTCTCTCTCTCTCTCTCTCTCTCTCTCTCTCTCTCTCTCTCTCTCTCTCTCTCTCTCTCTCTCTCTCTCTCTCTCTCTCTCTCTCTCTCGCATTCTTTCGTAACCCGAGGCACTGTTCGTTACCCGAGACAACATTTTTTTTTCGAAGTTATTGTTCGTAACCCGAATTGTTCGTGACCTGAGGCGTTCGTAAACCGAGGTTTGACTGTATTTGTCTTTATTTATTTGTTATAGTAGGAAGAACAAGGAAGCAACAGAAATGTGGTTCCTGAGACGAATGTTGCGAATACCCTGTTATGCCAGAGTAACTAACGACGGTTGCCTGAAAGAGGCTAATGAAACTAGAACATTGTATACAACAATAAGAAAGAGACAAACAGATTCCTTTGGTCATTGTCACAGCCTCACATTATACGGTAAACCAACATAAGTTAATAGACACTAGCAAAGGGCTACAACTCCCGCCAAAGGGAAAGAAGTAAGACCCTCGAAGGCCAGAGTATTCCAGAGCCTTCTCGAAGGACTGGTCAGTGAGTCCACTGTCCCGTGGACATTGATGTGGCCCGCCTATTGCGAGGTCCACGAGGAACTCGGACAGAGTTACCACCCGTGTCGGATTGCGACACGTGTGAACCGGCAGAGACAGACGGGACATCGAAGAGGCAACAGGGCCTGCCTTAGAGGGACTTAATAGTTCAGACCCATGTGTTTTAGGGTCATAGACATATGCTAGATAGTTTGCTTAGAATGTTTGTTATAATCATGTGTGATGTTAAACCTCTGTGATATGCAACTCATTTGTGCGGGCTTGTTAAACCCACTGCGCCAACGCACTGTATACCTAACTGCAATAAATGTTGCTATATTATATGTAACGGAGTTAGTGTTGCCTGTTTGAGCCCGAGACCAGATCCCCTAGAGATCCAACACGCTGACAGGCTTTTTGGGGGCTAATCTCCGGTTTTGGCACAAGCTTTACGTTCAGACGGCTATTGATTGCCAAGTAAAAAATTAAATAAATGATATCAAATTGATTTCTGGACAAGTTTAACAAATTTGCATCTATCTAGTGATGAACTAGTATTAATATGAGTCCCTCTGCAGATAGTCTCTCAATGATGTTAACACTATAAATTTTGACATGACTGTGACATTTGACTGTTACTAATGTTTTCTCATTCTACGAGCAGATTGTTCCGCGAATTGTGGGGTGTGTAACCTATGTAACCTATCCAACAGTGGCGAGAGTACAAGACAACATTCGCAAGTTCTGGGATTATAAGATAAGTTTCATATCATGCACATTGCAACCCTAAGCGGTACTTATCACCATCCATCCATGTAACATCTTTGTTTTGCATTGATTTGTATGTATATTCATAACTTTGTAACCAACGTAACTTTGCATTTGTATTTGCTCATGTAAACAGTAAGGGAGATAATTAAATTTTCTACTCCCCAACATTTTTCTAAGGGAGTTAACTTCAGTAAAATTACCAACAAGTAAAAAACAAGATGTCTACTTTAGAAAATTGTATTGAGTTAGGGATGAAATTAGGTTATAAAGAAGAGAAACTGTCGGAATGGGCACAGAAGACACACGCAGAGAACATCGCCCGTGAAGAAAGAGCGATAGAACGGGAAGAAAAGAAGATGCAAATTGAGGCAGAAGAAAAGAAAATGCAAGCAGAAGAAAAGAAGATGCAAATGCAGGCAGAAGAAAAGAAGATGCAAATTGAGGCAGAAGAGAAAAAGATGCAGATGCAACTACAAGCTGAAGAGAGAAAAATGCAATTGCAGGCAGAAGAAAAGAGAATGCAATTGCAGGCTCAAGAGAAGCAATTAGAGCTTGAGGCGGCAGCCAAACAAGCCCAATTGAATGCCGATACACAAATAAAAATAAAGCAGATGGAAATCGATTCCAATGTAGAAATATCTGTAAATAAACTGAGAAGCAAGGAGGAGGAACAAAAGTATAATAAGTATAAAGGCCTCGTCAAAGCATTTTGCTCAGGAGACTCTATCAGTGCATACCTGGAAAATTTTGAGTGTCTAATGTCCTATCATAAGATCGTAAAATCAGATTGGTCGTTTATTTTAATGAGAATCTTAGCTCTGGAACCTTTAAAAGTAATAGAGACAGTGCCACAGGAAATGAGAAAAGATTATGATTATTTAAAGCAACGCATTCTCCAACATTTCTCATTAGATACAGCAGGTTACCAACAACAGTTCGCAAAATTATCCCCACAACCGAACCAAACCTTTATAGACTACGTGTCTACAGTTCAGGATGTTTGCACAAAGTGGATTAACTCAGCTAAAACTAACAACAACCATGACAAACTAAAAGAACTCATTATTATTGACAAAATAGTTAGTACAATCCCCACACCTTTTGCTAAGGTTTTGAAACAAATGGACTGTAAAAGTATTCAAGATGTAGAGACAAAGGGGAACGCATTTTTCACAGCGAACAGAGATATTTTCCAATTAAACCTAAGTCAAAACGAAACAGCAGCAGTTGTAAACACTAGATACTCGAAACCAACTGAAAGCAAGTTTAAACCACGCTCGAATGTCAGGAAGCCAGTTAAGTGCAAATATTGTAGTTTGACTCACGAAGAATACGCGATGTGCGATAAATCGCCCAACTATCCACATCATCTCAAAATGATCGTGGAGAAGCAAAAGAACAAGAGAAATGCGTATCAGAGAGCGGTCAAATGCTATTTTTGCAGCAGCTTTGGGCACTACTCTCGTTTTTGTGAAGGCCGAAAGATACTGAAACAAGCCAATGCTGCACTAGTTGAAACTTCATCAGACGAAGATATTGAATTACTGAATGAGTGTGACAATCAAAACGAAAGTTTGAGTGAGCTAGGAAATGCCGTGCAAATTATTGACACTATTACAGACAATAAATGTAACACCTGTATGAAATTCCAACTTGACACAACATTACTATGTGGCCACACCACTCCTATTTCTAATGAAATGGCCAATGCTGCCTTATCTTCTACAGGCAAGCTAAATTTCTCAACAGGGTTTGTAAATAACAAAAAGTGCACATTAATTCGTGATTTCGGCGCAACGCTCTGTGGGATTAAGAAAACATTAATCAGCGACAAAGACTATACACACAAACACGTAACTTGTGGCACATTCTCAGGCACTATAGAGAAATACCCCCTTGCTCCTGTCGAAATTCGAACACCGTTCATATCAGGACTAGTATTGTGCGCAGTCCTAGAAAATCCTGTCGCTGATATTATACTTGGGACCCTGCCCAACATACGACCTTGCTCTGAGAAGGAAATCAGAGATTGGGAGCAGAAAAACGGTATCCAGCACCCAAACAGCGATTCTAAAGAGAAACACCATTCATGCTTGTCTCAATCTGCCAAAAGAACAAGGGAGACAACCAATGAAGTAATTCAGAAAGAATTCACCGAGGTGCATAATGCAGGGGCGGTCGAATCTGTCAGTGATACGCCCAATTTAAAACCTCGAATTGAGGATGCCAGCGATCCACAAATCACCAAGCCTGTAGATGTGCAACAACACACACAACACACGAATGCAATAACACGACAGACAACTCACAAAACCCACACCGACCAACTGCAGGAGTCACTAGAAATTGTATCACCAAACACTACCATCACTAATTTTGGAGAAGAACAGAAAGCAGATCCTACACTTTCACAGTATTTTAGGTTAGTAGGACTTAAACCAAAATTAACTAAAAATGCGTCGTGGACATTTAGATTAAAGAACAATGTGCTGACTAGATTGTACACCAGAGATCAGACCACGATACAGCAAGTAGTTCTACCACAAGCACATCGAGAGAAAGTACTAAAGATAGCCCATGACTCACCCTTCGGAGGTCATATGGGGTACGAAAAGACTAGAGCTAGGGTCCTGACCCAATTTTATTGGCCGAAATTTTGCCAAGACATAAAACCTATTGTAGATCATGTGATATATGTCAGAAACTGGTGAAAAAGGGGAAAAACCCTACGGCAGAAGTCCAATCAACCACAACTGCCTCGAGGCCATTCCAAATCGTGGCAGTTGATCTAGTAGGTCCGTTGAACCACATCTCAAGCAAAGGGTATAGATATATTTTTACTCTTATTGATCTATGTACGAGATGGCCAGAAATGATTCCATTAAAATCCATCTCCTCTAAGGATGTGACGGACGTATTGTTAAATATTTTCTCCCGTTTTGGCTTCCCGGAGAAAATAATTTCAGATAGAGGAACCCAGTTTCATATCGAATGCCACTCAATCGGTAACTAAGTTACTAGGCATAAAGCAATGTTTCACCAGTCCCTATCGACCGGCCGCAAATGGTATCTGCGAGAAACTAAATGGGGACCTGAAACATATGCTATCCAAAGTGACAGCTGAAAATCCAGCCGATTGGGATATACTTCTCCCAACGGTGCTGTTCGCATATAGAGAAGTCCCACAATCAAGCACAGGGTTCTCTCCTTTCGAATTGATATATGGAGCGAACCCAAGAGGACCTCTCACTATTTACAAAGATATCATATCACAACCTGTAAATATCCAACTACCCATTTCCACCTATGATTTAGTCACTGACACCAGAGACAAAATCATACGTTCCTGTATACTGGCCAGAACATCATTACAGGAGAAAGGTTTTAGGTACAGGCAGTACGCCAACAAAGGTGCAAAAACAATTGTATTAAAACCAGGTCAGGATATTTTACTACTGCTACCTGGCAAGAGAGATTTACTATCAACCTCTTGGTAGGGACCTTTTAAAATTGTTAGAAGAATTTCGGAAGTTGATTACGAAATTTCGTTGAATGGAAAGTTGAAAATATTCCATGTAAATATGTTAAAACCATACTATGCTAGACAGGACAGTGACACGAGTAAGCAGACGCAGCTAACTGATGACAGAAACGAAACGACAATTACCCAACTGAATGACACCTCGACAAACGAAGCATCGTTAACGACGCACTCTGACGACAACAAAGACGACGAAGACATATTTACATTACCGACTATATGGGATAACGACAACGACGACCAATGTGACGACATATTGACAACGATTTATCTCGACGACGACGACAATGACATTGAGGACAATTTACAAACAGTAGCATCTGTGATAAATCAGACAGACGTCGACAATACTGAAATTCCAGTACCGATTATGAATGACGAGGTAGTATAAAGGACATACAAATCTCTGACACTTTGACACAACAGCAGCGACAAGACATTTTGTCTCTCCTTGACGATTATAAATCTATCTTCTCTAACAAACCTGGACGGACTGACAAAATAACACATTCAATTGTGCTGACAGATCTGACACCGGTCAAATGTAGACCATATTCTATTCCTCTACATTATAGAGCAAATTTAGACAAAGAAATTTTGGATTTAGAGAAAAATAGAATAATTCAGAAATCTATGTCTCAATATTCTTCACCGATTGTCCTGGTGAAAAAGAAGGACCAAACGATTCGTTTGTGCATAGATTATAGAAGATTAAATACAATAACCACAACAGATGCGGAGCCAATGAACAGTTGTGAAGACCTCATTTTGAATATGTCTCAATCATCCTTATTTTCGAAGGTTGATTTAGCGAAAGGTTATTGGCAAGTACCACTACACCCTTCTTCTAGACATATAACAGCATTTGCAACACCTCTTGGTTTGTACGAATGGAGATATCTTCCATTTGGTCTCAAGAACGCTCCCGCCACATTTGTTAGATTAACTAGGTTGCTATTGCACGGAATTAAAGACGTCCAAGCTTATATTGATGATATATGCATTCATTCTTCTAATATGACTTCTCACTTACTCACACTCCAAGAAGTCTTCAACCAAATCTTTCTTTTTGGACTTACTATCAAACCTTCCAAGGTTGAAATAGGCTATAAACAAATAGACTTCCTTGGTCATAGAATTTCTGAAGGTAAACTGTTGACAGATGATAAATTGTTTCGAAAATTCTCAATCTAGAAGTGCCTACTATAAAGAAACAAATTAGAAGTTTATTAAGTCTTATAAACTATTATGCTAAGTTCATACCAAACTGGGCAGAACTGACACCAGTTTTTTCTAATATGTTGACAAAAGATCATCCAGCAAAATTTTGTAAAAGTACCCGCTTAGAGGATGCAATATGCAGATTGAAATGCATTTTTTCTAATCCACCAGTCTTACGATTACCAAACATAGATTTACCCTTTATTTTGACCACAGATTCGAGTGCTATCGCAATTGGAGGATGTTTAATGCAAGAAGTGGATGGAGTGAGACACCCAATTCTCTACGTAAGCCGTAAGCTGAAGAAAGCAGAGATCCATTACTCTACGGTGGAATTGGAGGCATTAAGTCTATTATTTTGTATGCTCAGATTATCTAAGTTCCTCTTGGGTGCCCACTTTGTTGTACTCACCGATAATTCGCCATTGTTGGTGCTTAAGCAAGGTGTTCCGAAAAAACCATCGTTTGCAAAGATGGTGTCTTCTTCTCCAAGATTTCGACTTCGAAATCCGCCATATCAGAGGCACTGATAACATTATAGCTGATATTTTATCGCGGCAGACGAATGCGCCAGCAGAATAACATTTGGCACATTGACCATTCGCCATACCAGAAATTGTGATATTTTATTCTGTGGCATAGAACAGTGTAACTCTACACCTGCTAGAGAACTTTTATTTAAAAGTAATAACACCCCAGTGAATAGGTTACGTACATTAATAACACCCACGAACGTGAAACTTTGAGAACTATATCTACCAATTACCAAAGCTCTAGGAACAATCCGAGCAAGAGACATTATCTGTGAAATGATTTCAACCAGTGAACTGACATTTATCACGAAAGCATTAAGAACACTTTATACTCGACATTGAGAACATTCCATACTTGCTGTTGCTAAGAGACTTTGCAAACAGCCGAAACAGAACTACGTCGACTACAACACTCAAGAGACAGCCATACTAACTGTTAACATTCATGGCACGACACGCTAACAACAGGAGGACAACGCGCACATCATCGTTGGATTTATTACTTAGTTAATTAATTAATTTAGTATTAAATATGTATTATATTTGTATTGAATTATGTATATAAAATGTGTTAACCTGTAATTTGTACATTTTCTACCATAATATTACAGGTATTTCCATTCATAGGCTAAATAACCTTCCTATGCAATTTTCTCTATGTAAATTATAAACCATTTTTGAGTCATCGTACAAAAAGTACGTATTATCTTAAAGGGAACATACCGCCTATTCCGTTTTTTTCTAAGGGCAATAACACTTACCTCAACTTTACTTATATATTTTAACCAAATACTATTTTTGAATGAAAGATGTGTGAATGACAGGGTGAATAAATTAAATGAGAGAGCGATATACTGAGCGGACAAACTGTACGCAAAACGTATTTATTTTAATTTGTCTGCGTCTTTCATGTACATTGTAATACTTGTCTAAATTGTTGATACATGTTTAGTAGTTAGTTTAGTACTCTTAGTTTAGTATTTAGGATACTACATCTAAGCACCACTGCTTGGAATGCCTGATCATGCACTACACACATTGGGGTAATTCAGGATTAAGGATATCCCAACTCGTGACGCTTGGAGATAAGCCACACATTCAGCACACACTTTACACAAAACTCAAAACTGAACACCATCAATTAAAATGCAGTCACTTTATTAGAAGCAGCAACGTATTAGTCAACACACTAACAAGCCAACAGGGACACATGTAGTTAGATGGGATATAATAACAACGTAACTACATATTCAGCATTATACAACATACGAGAGTAAAAGTGTATTGAAATGCACACACAGAACAAGATTTGAAAGTGTACTTAATTAGCCAAGACTTTTGTCTTGTTAATCCTCTTTAATACAGAGGTTAATTATCTTGGTATCAGTAGGATACTTTGAGAAGGACGGGTTGTAGAAACAACTAGTAAACGTCACGTAACTTCGGTCAGATAAGCATTTTTAAGGACACAGGAGAGAGAGACCTCTTCAGCAAATCAGAGAAGTGGTGTATGGGAGAATACATGAGTGTTGATGCCAGTATGTAGGTTACCAAGTTACTATCCACCAAACTACAAACACCGACTTTATGTGATTCTGTGACAGAATTAGTACAGAACTAATTACCTTATAACAACCCATCAAATCAGGGGAGAGGGGGACTCCTGTCACAGCCTCACATTATACGGTAAACAACATAAGTTAATAGACACTAGCAAAGGGCTACAACTCCCGCCCAAGGGAAAGAAGTAAGACCCTCGAAGGCCAGAGTATTCCAGAGCCTTCTCGAAGGACTGGTCAGTGAGTCCACTGTCCCGTGGACATTGATGTGGCCCGCCTATTGCGAGGTCCACGAGGAACTCGGACAGAGTTACCACCCGTGTCGGATTGCGACACGTGTGAACCGGCAGAGACAGACGGGACATCGAAGAGGCAACAGGGCCTGCCTTAGAGGGACTTAATAGTTCAGACCCATGTGTTTTAGGGTCATAGACATATGCTAGATAGTTTGCTTAGAATGTTTGTTATAATCATGTGTGATGTTAAACCTCTGTGATATGCAACTCATTTGTGCGGGCTTGTTAAACCCACTGCGCCAACGCACTGTATACCTAACTGCAATAAATGTTGCTATATTATATGTAACGGAGTTAGTGTTGCCTGTTTGAGCCCGAGACCAGATCCCCTAGAGATCCAACACGCTGACAGTCATGTGATGAGAAGAGAGGCACTGGTCATTGGAGAACACAGTGACAGCTGGAAAGATCGATGGAAGAGAGGCAGACCAAGAGAAATGATGCTGGGTGGACTGAGACCGTGGCATGTAGGAATACCATCAACAGAGTTGATCCATAAAACCAAAGACTGAGATCTATGGATAGGCATGAACTCCTACGCCAGCTGGCAGGGGACTTGATGATGATAATGATGATGATATGTTGGGGGAATCACCCTTACACTCCGGACAAGTCCATGGGTGCTCAGACCCCCCCCCCCCCCACACGAACAGATGCAACAGTGTCCGGTGGCTAACAGTGCCAGTTGTGTGTTGGTGGACGAGATCCCCGTTCTCCCGGTGTACCTCTCGTACCTGGTGATATTGATGTCTTCTTCTTTTGTGTAGCCAATGATTCCATAACTAATTCAGTGCCGGAGGATTATTTATCGTCACATGTGACCTCTTATTTGTACAGAAGTACGATATATCCTCATACTAAAGTCATCGTGTTATTTGGTTTGCTTCATGGTATATTTCACAATTTCAATGATGAGTGAACGAAAATTTACATTATAATACTTGTTTATTTGATTTTGTACCCTGTTTGGTCCGACTATATATTTTGTTTGACACTGAATCATTGGAAGAAGAAACATAAATAACATTAGCTATGCGAATGATACAGTATTGATTGCGTACAATGAGCAGGATCTACAACATTTAGTAGATGTGGTTGTTGCACACAAAGAACAACTTGGGTTAGAAATAAATTGTAAGAAGACACAGATTATGGTCGTCACTAGGAAGAAGGAAATACCACAATGTAATATACAAGTAAATGGGAATATTATTAAGCAAGTGAATCGGTACAATTATCTCGGAACAGTCATAACATCTGATGGGAGATGTCCTGAAGAGATTAGAACAAGGATCGCCACAGCGAAGGTAGCCTTCTGCAAGATGGAAAATATACTGACCAATAAAAAGATGTCATTTGTAACGAGAAAAAGAGTGTTGAGGTGCCACATAGAACCTGTGCTTTTGTATGGATGTGAAGCGGGGACAATAAGCAGTCAAGCTGAAAAAACATCTGATGGCTGTGTGAATGTGGTTTGTGAGTAAAATGCAAAGATATAACGGACAGACAGAAAAACCAACGATCAAGTCCTACAAGAAACAAATGAAAATCGTAAACTGATTAGAGAAATTAGTCAACATTTTTTCGTCACGTTATGAGAAGAAATAAATCGCAGAACTTGGTGACATTTGGCAAGATCGAGGGGAAGAGAACAAGGGGAAGGCAAAGAAGTAAATACCTGGATGGCTTGGCTACGTGGCATGATCGAGACAGGAACACTGAGCTGATCCACGACTATGGTGATTGAGTAGATGGCGAAACTTGACCGCCCACGCTTATGGGCGTGGCACATGATGATGATGATGATGATGATTATGATGATGATGATGATGATGATGATGATGATGAATCAGCTAATTAATGCGATCACTGTAGTATCTTGCCTTTGTTTAGTTTTGCCGCTTTGAAGATGTAGTTTTATAGAAGAATGCTGCACATTTCCTGGAGAACCAAAATCAGCAATGTGGACGTGTTGAGGGAGGCTAAGTCGCAAAGACAACTGATTACAATCATCAGAAAGAGGCAGTCACTTTATGGCCACTTAAGGAGAAGACAAAAACTGGAACATGTTGTGACAACTGGAAAGATGTGTGGAAAGAGAGATAGAGGGAGACAGCGAGAGAACATTCTTGAAGTCTTGTGTCATGACACATAAACGAGTCAGCACACGACATGATACATGCCGTTGGAGATGGCAAGATGTGGGGAAGCATGATAGTATTCGCCGGTTGACAAGGCGTGTGATGATGGCGATAGAGTGATAGAGGACTGGACTGGCATCGGCGACCATACTCTTTAGTCGAAGTAATTGCCTTATCAGTAATTTATGTTTAAGTTGCTGTATTGTCACGCCAAGACTTCAAACAATCTAATGTTTTTTTTTTTCTTTCTGTCTGATACACAGTATATGCCGGTCTCCCTGGCAAAGGTGTTAAGGACGCTGTTCGTAATCCCGTATACCCACGTACAAAACACAGCTGCGTGAGATTCGGCAGCGGATCGCGTCGCGTAGGTTTCTTGCGGAAAGGTAGTGAGCCGGTCGTCCAGAAAGCAATGGCAAACTACTGAAAGAAAGATTTGCCAAAACATCAACAGCAGCTGGAAAATGCTGGAGTTGACTGCAAGAATACTGTATCCGTGGCGAAGGTGTTACGGGCACTATTCGGGTTCGAAACACAGCGATGCTGGGTTTTTTGTTTTTTCGAAAAAGGTATCGGTGCTGGTCGTTCAGAGAGCAATGGCAAACTACTGAACGTAAAACTTGTCCAAGAATCACGAACAGCCAAAATGCTGGGGTTGACTGCTACTCCTGTGAAGGATGTGCAATTAAATTAAAACACTGTATATCTTGTTTGGGATATCACCTTTCTGATTGTCTAGCTCAGTGGTTCTCAACCTTTTTTTTAGCCCGTGCCCCTCTTCACCATATTTTCAGAACGTCATTCCCCCCTTTCGTATTTCCTCCCTTACAATCCCCCCCTTTACACAGTATATGTAATAATGGAAGCTAAATTTAATAGAACATATTAAAAGTCTAGACGTCTACATAAAACGTGATTTGCGGGTCTACTTACGTTATAAAATGAATTTCAGAAGGGTGAGAAGTACAGAACCGTAAAGTATGAAGGGGAAAACAATATCAAGTAATCGGTTCTTGTATTAACGCGATCTTGAAATAATCTTAATTCCCCCCCCCCCCCCCCCCCCCCCCCACACACCAATGGAAACCCTATAATCCCCCCCCCCCCAATCATTATTGACTGCTTGTGATTCTCGGTATAGCGTCGGTATAGTTTACGTTCAGTAGTTTGCCATTGTTTTCTGAACGACCTGCAATTATAGCCTTGTGTGGAAAGCAACACGAGGCGGTTCGATTCCAAATCGCATGCAGCTGTGTTTTGAACGCGATATGTAGGATTACATATTGCATTCGTGACCCTTTTGCCAAAGAGCCGGCTGAGTGTATATGGAAGATTTCCGCTGCTAAACTGTTACTGAGGTTTGAATAGAAACACACAATATAACTAACACACTCAACGAATGGGGATACACACAATATAACTAACTCTCGCAACGAATGGGGAAACACAGAATATAGCAAACACACTCAACGAATGGGGAGACGCACGATATAACTAACTCTCTCAACGAATGGGGAAACACAATATATAACTAACTCTCTCAACGAATGGGGAAACACACAATATAACTAACTCTCTCAACGAATGGGGAAACACACTATATAACTAACTCTCTCACCGAATGGGGATACACACATAATAACTAACTCTCTCAACGAATGGGGAAACACACAATATAGCAAACACACTCAACGAATGGGGAGACGCACAATATAACTGTCTCAACGAATGGGGAAACAAACAATACAGCAAACACACTCAACGAATGGGGAAACACACAATATAACTAACGCAATCAACGAATGGGGAAACACACAATATAACTAACTCACTCAACGAATGGGGAAACACACAATATACCTAACTCACTCAACGAATGGGGAAACACACAATATAACTAACTCACTCAACGAATGGGGAAACACACAATATAACTAACTCACTCAACGAATGTGGAAACACACAATATAACTAACTCACTCAACGAATGGGGAAACACACAATATAACTAACTCACTCAACGAATGGGGAAACACACAATATAACTAACTCACTCAACGAATGGGGAAACACACAATATAACTAATGCACTCAACAAATGGGAAAACACACAATATAACTAAAACTCAGCGAATGGGGAAATACACAACATAATTAACGCACTCAACGAATGGGGAGACACGCAATATAACTAACACACTCAACGAATTGGGAAACTCACAATTCAACTAACACTCAACGAATGGGGAAAACACAATATAACTAATGCACACAACGAATGGGGAAACACACAATACAACTAACACTCAACGAATGGGGAAACTCACAACATAACTAACACACTCAACGAATGGGGAAAACACAATATAACTAACGCACACAACGAATGGGGAAACACACAATACAACTAACACTCAACGAATGGGGAAACCCACAATATAACTAAAGCACTCAAGGAATGGGGAAACACAATATAACTAACGCACTCAAATAATGGCGAAACACACTATATACTAACTAACACCCAACGAATGGAAATACATACAATATAACTAACCATCCATCCATCATGTGCCACGCCGATAAGCGTGAGCGGTCATGTTCTGCCATCTCACTCGATCACCAGAGTCGTGGATCGGCTCCGTGTTCCTGTCTCGATCATGCCACGTGACCAAGCCACCCGGGTATTTACTTCTCGGTCTTCCCCTTGGTCTCTTCCCTTCGATCTTGCCAGTTGTCACCAAGTTCTCCAAGCCAATTCTTCTCATAACATGCCCCCAAAAAATTTGAATGTCTACGTCTAACGACTCTAATCAGTTTACGATCTTCATTTGTCTCTTGAGGGACTTGTTCATTGGTTTTTCTGTCTGTCCATGGTTTTCTTCGTATTTCCCTCAGAAACCACATTTCCACAGCCATCAGATGTTTTTCAGCTTGACTGCTCATTGTCCACGCTTCACATCCTTACAAAAGTACAGCGATGCGCCTACCTCAGAGTTAACGCAAACACACAACATCCACTGCATAGTGAAATTATGAAGGTGAAGGGCAGCAGGTTAAAAAGAGGACGGTCGTGGATGGGTCAAGCCGAAGACATTCTTCAACAGGTGTGTTCACTTGAGGACTTAGAACCTGGCGAGGAGTGGTTACAAGTGCCAACATATTTCTGCACGTCTTTTTAAGTTTGCATCCAACTAGACAGAAAATGGAGACAAGAAAATCCGGCTGCTGTGGGGGCGGAAGTACAAGCGTTGATTTTCGAGAATTCGCTAGACTGTGATACTGTCATTTACACAGATTGGTCGGTCCTTCGACATGCGAGAAGATCATGGGCCTTTACGGCTCAGGCCGGAGGGAGAATTGTGAAGGAGGACTCTGGTGCTTCTGCTGAGACCACAAGTAGCCTGACTATGGAAGTCATGGCAGTAAGTAAAGCAATAACATGGCTCGAGACACAGACATTCAATAGGCCATGTTTCCTTAACGACCCAATGAGCATGCTCAAGAGGATAGAGATGGGGTGGATCCGAAGAGAATGGTTGCTGTCTCTGGAGCGGTCTCGGCTGGCAAAGATTAGTTTCATCTTCGTGCCAGGGCATGCAGGAGTACAAGGAAATGAACGGGCTGACAAGCTCGCAGGTAAAGCTACTGTGGAGGGCGGACGCTCCATGGACCAGGCTGACATTCTGAATGCTCTACGAGAAGTAAGACTTTTGCGAGAACCAAGTGATGAATGGTAATCTGCAACCATGGCCAGACTGCGAGAACAGCAAATTAAAAGAGCGGTGGCCAAACAAGAACACTACGCAGGAAGCCAAAGAAGATTGATAAACCAACACAGAACTGGTGTCGTTAGCCACTAGACCAGGGGTTCCCAAACCACGGCCCGTGGGCCCCGTGTGGCCCGCCAGCTGTCAGAAAGTGGCACGCGAGGCCTCGTTTCAGTCGAGATTTAAAGAGTTCAGAATAGAGGAAGATAACATTGCCCTCTTAATAAATCTGTTTGTATTTCCTGATGCCAAGCCCTGCCAATTACAACAAAACCTTCAACACGAAGTAATAGATTTCTTCTTCGTTCATCCGGAGTTTTTTTTCGGACGTGATTGCGTTGTGCCTGTTTACAGCAGAGCTGCGTTCTTGCGCCGTTAGGCCGACACATCCGACTTCTGCGGGCATTTGTTGACCGGGTTAACCTTCCCGGGGGTTTCTTAGGACGTTAGACTCACTGTTGTGGTGTTATCTCCCATCCCATCTTGGCCCATATAGAACAGCCAAAGGCATCCTGGTCAGCCCTCAAGGGAACGCAGGGGCAGACCATGGGCATTCCCCGCCATCCAAGGAGGCTTCCATAATTGCAGAGCCACCACACAGCGCTCTGGTACTGGGCTCACCCAAGGAATCGTCACGTCCTGCACATGGCTGCTTAGCCTCACTTCCGTATATTGGGCCTTCCGTTCACCATAGGCTGTTCTTCCAGAAGCCAGAAGAATGCAGTTTGCAGATGACATCCACACAGTGAGCTTTCGATTCAGACTTTCCACGTAATGGATTTGCTATCCGAGCAATATTCCATTTTGTGCCACTAGGACACTTTTTCCACCTTTTATGAAGCCCACACAGTGAGCTTTCGATTCGGACTTTCCACGTAATGGATTTGCTATCCGAGCAATATTCAATTTTGTGCCACAAGGAAAGTTTTTCCACCTTTTATGAAGCCCACACAGTGAGCTTTCTGTTCTGTGCTGTTATTGCTCTTCAGTATTGAGACAGCTGACTTTGCATCTGTGAAGATAGCTATTTGCTTCTCTTTATTTTCCTCCATCAGGAGCATTTCTGCTGCAGTATTCAGAGCCTCTACCTCCGCTTTGAAGTTACTTGAAAACTTTCCAGTTGCCACTGAATGTGTTTTTTTCACTCCATTTTTAAAATTTAGGAGAATTCCTCCTCCTCCATTCTCTACTGAATTTTTGGCTGATCCATCTGTATATGCATGGGTCCAATTGCTGCTTGGGTAATGTTCTTTTATGTAGTTTAGGGTTATTTCTCTTCTTTCGGTTTCATGCTGAGTGTTCTTTTTCTCAATACCAGGAATGTTCTCTATCACCTCAGGCAGTTGCTGCTGTCTCCAAGCTGGGAACTTGTCTGCACTGTAAATGGGTCTGACTGTTGACATGTTAAGTATGGGATCAGCACTAATCTTTCGTTTTGCAGTTTCTACAAAGTTGCTCAGCTTCAGTCTTCCCTTTCCAAAACCACTAAACCTTTTATACACAGGGTGGTCTGTCAATCTTCTAAATTTTTCAGCTTGTTGCTGGGCTCTGCTATCTCTTCTATCCTGCATTGGTTGTAAACGAGTGATCTTTTCTAATTCATTAATAGGCACTGTCTTCAGGCTTCCAGTTATGATTCGCATTCCTTGATTTTGGACTCTACTTATTTTGTTAAAGTTTGACTTAGCTGCTGTTGCCCAAGCTGCAATGCCATATTCCAGTACTGGCCTCACCCGTCCAGTATATAACTTCTTGAGAACTTTCTCATCTGCTCCCCACGTTGTACAGGAAGCTTTTTCACGATTGCCATTCTTTGCCTTGCTCTTGTTCGATTTTTCTCAACCTGTGTTTTCCATGTCAGGCGACGATCAAATGTGACTCCTAGATAGTTTGGATTTTCTTCATGGCGCAATATTTTTCCATTCAATACCAGCTTAGGTTGCTGAGTTTTAGTTGAGAGGGAGAACACTGTGCATGTTGTTTTCTCCTCACTTATCTTCACTAGCCATGATTTTGACCAGTCCTCTAGCGCTAATAGGGCTTGCTGTATTCTGCTGTTAGCTGTACTAATATATTCTTCAGATGTCCATATGGCTAGGTCATCTGCAAAGGATGATGTGTGTACTCTGGCTGGAAAATTGTCTGTGATGTCATTTATATATGCTAGGAATAATGTTGGTGAAAGAACTCCTCCTTGGGGGACACCTTGCTCCAACAGCATCATTTTGCTGGTTTATCCTTGTACTTTTGTCCTGGCAGTTCTGTTCTCAAGGTAGTGGCTGATCCAATTGTACATTTTTCCACAAACATGCATGTTTTGCAGTTTTACTTTCAGTCCTTCCTTCCATACTTTATCAAATGCTTTTTCTAAATCTATCCAGACTGCTAGTGTGTGCTTTTTCTCTTGGAAGGCATCCTCTATTTCCTGAGCTATATAGGTTATTTGATCTTCAGTGGATCTGTACTTTCTGAATCCTGCTTGGTGTGGTGTTAAGAGTTGGTTTTCTTCCAGATGCCATGTTAGCCTGCCATTGATAATGCGTTCCATTAATTTTCCTACACAGCTAAGTAGACTGATAGGTGGATAGCCTATCTTTGGGACTGGTATTAGTATAGCTTCCTTCCATGCCTGTGTAACTATTCCCCTCTTCCAGCTGTAATTTAGGACTGCTAGTAGTTTCTTCTTTGCCTTGGTGCCTAGTCCTATTAGCATTTCATTTGTGATTCCATCCTTTCCTGGTGATTTCTTCTTTTTTAGGGTATTCATTGCCTGTTCCATTTCTTCCATTGTTAGATTTGCCATCATATATTCTGCTGCTGTCTCTGTATTTCTATGATGTATCTGTTTATCTTTGATTGCTTTCTTCTGTTCGGTTGTAATATCAATGTGGTTTGCACTGGCATAGTGTTCCATTAGTGCATTTGCAGCCTTTTTTCCTGTAAGCAAGGCATTTCCTTGTTTAATTGTTATTTGTTTGTTTCTAGGTCCTTCATTGTTCATGGCTTTCACTAGTTTCCATAGTTTGTTTCCATCCCTGTCAAAATTCAGGTTTTCTGTTTTTTTCCTCCAACAATCTCTTGTTGTTTGATTTACTGTTCTTTTATATTTTGCTGAGATGGCTTTGAGAGAGATGTTCGCTTCAGTTGTTTGTTCTCTCTCTGCGGTCTTCCTAGCATCTCCAACTTTGTCCTCCAAAATTTGTAGTTCTTCAGTCCAGTGTGGTTTGTAATTTTTCCTCGCTCCTCTTGGAATAGACTCAGTGGCCGTCTGTATTATTGCTCTGTTTAGACTTTCCACAATTTGCTTCATGTTGCCATATCGTGTATTTATGTTTTCACAATATTTGTCTGTTAGTATGGCAAATCTTTCCCAATCTGCTCGTTTGTAATTCCAGCGGGGCAAAGGCTTTTGCTCCTGTGGAACATACTCTATATTCATTACAAGCTTGATTGGTCTGTGGTCACTACCTGCTAATTGGTCAAGCACGTGGCGATCGATTTTGTGGAGGATGTCTCCTGTGCAGAAAGCTAAGTCTGGAGTAGAAGTGGTACTCCATCTTCTGGAGTAGAAGCTTGGTGTGTCATCCACTTTGTTGAGTAGATGGAGATTTGAGTCTATTTCCCAGTCCTCCACTTCATCTCCTCTTTTGTCAGTATCTGGGTATCCCCATCTTTCTGAACGGCTATTAAAGTCTCCGACAACAATGCAATTTGTGTCAGTTATTTTCATGTTTGAGAGTGTAAGATCTTTATCTGCCGGGCTATACAGATTGTAAATTCTTATTTTCACATCCTTTATCATTATATCAACACCTATAATTTCCGTTTGGTTGTCAGAGATCACAGATACTTCGCTGCAAGGTATTGTGTTTCGTGTAAATATTACAATTCCTCCTTTATGTCCTTCGCGGTCGAAACGTGTGGCCTGATATCCCTCGACTGAAAATGTGCGATTGGCGTTGAGGTGTGTCTCTTGAATGCATGCCACATCTATTCTATCTTTATGAAGACGCTGTGTTAGGGAGGCTTTCTTGTTATAAACTCCTTCGGCATTCCACTGTAGTATGTTGAGTGTCCGGGGTGTTTGGTCAATAGCTCTTAACCTACTCCTCTGTGCCTTGACTCCACAGCACAGGGGAAGGTGACCACCAGTAGTCATGGGTGGACCCCCTCGAGGCAGGGGGCCCGGCACTATCACCGCCTGATGGGACTTCACGGGATTAGCACCATAACGATTAATTTTAATTTGTGACATCATGAATTAAGTTACGTTGCACTGCTTTGTCAAGCTTGTGGCTCAGTACATCCGATTTCGACAAGCATTTGTTCGGGGTGCTTTCCCTAGCCTTTGACTGTCCCCAGTCTACCTACAAGGCAGCAGGTTTGTGTGTCACTTGGTCTGGTCCCTCTCCCTTGACCTGTCCGACATGGGTGACCCTACCAGTAGCTGTGCTACCGTCGGCATAGCTCTTGGGGTCATTGGAACACACAAGCCCCTCTACCTCGACAAGGTGGACACACGGTAGAAGGGGTAATAGATTTGAAATACAATTCTGCACTGAGATGTAAATTTCTGGAGCTGCCTGCTTCACCATCAGCTGATCATATGATTTCATTCTGGCGACTATTGCCTGTCGAACAATTTAAACCTTGCGTTCATTCGCCCAGAGATACATTTGTCGTTCTGTTTCGACTTACAGATGCGGGCAGTCATTTTTCGCAATGACCGTTAAAAAAAAAAAAAAGCAACGTTACAGACTCACCGACAGTAACTTAGCTGCGCTTATGACTTTGGGCACGACAGATCTGTGCCCAGACATTGATAAACTGGCATCTGAACTTAAGTAACTAGTTATAAAGAACAGTTACAATTGTAAATTAATTGCTTTAATAGCGATTTTCGAAACTGATTTAAAATTTATTGTTAAATGAAGATTTGATTTTAAACCAAAAATTGACCGCAGTGTAGTACTGACACTGACTGCCTTTAAAGCTTTAGAATTTTGTTGACAAAAGTTAAGAAAGGTAAGAATAATATTGCACGACTTTTGTAATTTTATAACGTTGTGGCCCGCTTAACTACCGAAAATAGTAGATATGGCCCCCTACTTGAAAAGCTTGGGAACCACTGCACTAGACGCTGCGGGATTTGCTGAGGCGGGGATCCGAGCACTTATGGACTGAATGGTTTGATGTGCAATGAGGATGATCTGTCGACTAACTAACTAACTAACTAACTAACAAAAGCACTTTAACACTCTTTTTCTCGTTTCAGTTGATATCTTTTTATTGGTCAGTATGACAGTACAGGGCAAGATGTGGTGAGTAAAATAAGACGTGACAAGCGCAGAGCGTTTCAGGGCAGGAAAAAAAGCTGGGAGCAGCCACCGTGGTGGAGTTTCGAGGTGGAGAAGGCTTGGGTGGATAAGCGTAGTGCTGTAAGGAGATGGCAAAATGCCAAGAAGAACAGAGCTGGTCATCCTAGTCCCTGCTTGCACTTAGAAAGTGAGATGCACACAAAAGTAAGCTACTTCAAAAAACTGGTCAAGGTTGTTAAAAGCGAAAAATGGGCAGAGGTGTGTCAAAGAGTAAGCACAGACAAGTCACTGAAATTGTTCTGGCGACTACATAAAAGCATGAGTGGTGTAGTCAAGAATAAGAGCATTTCTGACTTCCAAGGTGCTGACCTCATCTGGCAGAGGACTGACGAGGACAAGGGCAAAGCCCTCTTTGAACGCTACCTTGAGCAAAGCAACCAGACAGACATGGGAGGCCGAAATCTGGCCAAGGAGGTCACCTCAGACAGATGCAAGGCCCAGAACACTTCGGATGAAGACACAGTGACAGTGAAAGAAATCAAGGCTGTGCTTCGACGATCAAAAAACAGTGCTCCTGGTCCTGATGGCATAAGATACGACGACATAAATAGGTGTACCGACAATGAGCTAGAGAAACTAGCAGACATGTACAACAACAGTATAGGGAGTGCTAGCATCAAGGAGGAATGGTTACACAGCTATCTGATTCCGAAGCCTGACAAAGACCACAAAAAAATTCAGGGATATCGAATTATAACCATGCAGAATACAATAGGCAAGCTGCTGGAGAAGGTAATTGCCAGGAAAATATCAAGCCAACTAGAGAGGCAAGGTGTTTTCCCACCCACCCTGGGTGGGTACCGTCCAAAGAGAGAAACCTGGACCAATGCAGCAGTCTTTGCCCAGGATGTCTATGAAGGTTTCCACTCAGGCACTGAAACCGTTGCTGCAGCGATTGATCTTGAGGACACATACAACAGAGTACCACTGGATTTTTTAATGTTTCAGCTTCTCGAACTAAACGTAAGTCCATTCCTCCTTAGTTGGATCGCTGCAGCCCTCTTCCAACGGAAAGTAGTTTTTAGATGTGGCAGTTGGACTTCGGAACCAACAACAATATATCCTGGCCTACCACAGGGATCACCATTATCTCCGGTACTGTTCAATGCCTACACAGTGAGAATCACCAGTGAGCAGATCACTGGACCTGGCAGGACATTGTCGTATGCCGATGATGTTTTAGTGTATCGTCAGGGTAAGGATAGAGAGGAGGTTGCTGTGGAACTACAAACCGAACTCAATCGCATAAGTACTTGGTGTGATGAAGCTGGGGCAATGGTCAACCCAACAAAGGCAACAGTGACTTGGTTCTCGTTGAATAATCATATTGTCAACACTCCAACACCAACTGTAATGCTGTGTTCAGAGACGGTGGAAAGAACGCAGGCAATGAATTACCTGGGGATACGGTTTGATCGAAGCCTTGCTTATAATGTGCACATAGACCAGGTGATAACAAAGGCCAAGCGGGGTTTGGCAGCGATGCGGGTGATGGCGGCAGCAAACTGTGAGCAGCGCCATCTATGTCTTCTGTACGAGGGGCTGGTCATGTCTGTTTTGGAGTATGCAATGGCAATCCTGACTCTCAGCCATAAGCAGATAGAAAGGATGGAAAGGATACAGAATGAAGCTATGCGCATTATTCTTGGATGTACAAGAGATACAGCATGCAGGGCGATGCGCTACCTTCTTGATTTTCCAACCATTGAAGAGAGAATACAAGGTTGCAGGGCACGCGCCTACCTCAGAATTAACGCAAACACACAACATCCACTGCATAGTGAAATTAGGAAGGTGAAGGGCAGCAGGTTAAAAAGAGGACGGTCGTGGATGGGTCAAGCCGAAGACATTCTTCAACAGGTGTGTTCACTTGAGGACTTAGAACCTGGCGAGGAGTGGGTGCGAGTGCCAACAGACTTCTGCACATCCTTTTCAGTTTGCATCCAACTAGATAGAAAATGCAGACAAGAAAATCCGGCTGCTGTTGAGGCTGAAGTACAAGCGTTGATTTTCGAGAATTCGCTAGACGGTGACGCGGTCATCTACACAGATGGGTCGGTCGTCCGACATGTGAGAAGCTCATGGGCTTTACAGCTCGGGCCGGAGGGAGAATTGTGAAGGAGGACTCTGGTGCTTTCACTGAAACCACAAGTAGCCTGACCATGGAAGTCATGGCAGTAAGTAAAGCAATAACATGGCTCGAGACACAGACATTCACTAGGGCTTGTTTCCTTAGCGACTCAATGAACATGATCAAGAGGATAGAGGAGGGGTCGATCCGAAGAGAATGGTTGCTGTCTCTGGAGCGGTCTCGACTGGCAAAGATTAGTTTCATCTTCGTGCCAGGGCATGCGGGAGTACAAGGAAATGAGCGGGCTGACAAGCTCGCAGGTGAGGCTACTGTGGAGGGCGGACGCGCCATGGACCAGGCCTGACATTCTGAATGCTCTACGAGAAGTAAGACTTTTGCGAGAACCAAGTGATGACTATGAATCTACAACAATGGCCAGACTGCGAGAGCAGCAAATTAAAAGAGGGGTGGCCAAACAAGAACACTACGCAGAAAGCCACATAAGATTTATAAACCAACACAGAACTGGCGTCGTTAGCCGCTACACGTTGCGGGATTTGCTGAGGAGGGGATCCGAGCACTTATGGACTGAATGGTTCGATGTGCAATGAGGATGATCTGTCGACTAACTAACTAACTAACTATTGGTCAGTATGTTTTTCATCTTGCAAAAGGCTACTTTCGCAATGGCAATTCTTGTTCTAATCTCTTCAAGGCATCTCCTATCAGATGTTATGACTGTTCCGAATTAAATGTATCGATTCACTTGCTTAAGAATATGTCCACTTCCTCGTATATCACATTGTGGTATTTCCTTCTTCCCAGTGATGACCATAATCTGTGTCTTTTTACTATTCAGTTCTAACCCTATTTGTTCACTGTGTGCGACAACCGCATCTACTAAATGTTGCAGGTAATGTTCATTGTCTACAATCAAGACTGTATCATCTGCATATCTAATGTTATTGATGTATCGCCCCCCAATGTTGATTCCTTCCATATCTTCTTATATCTATAAAACAGAGTGTATGTGGCTTTGTTTGTGTGTTTGTGGGTATTTATGTATTGGATGCGTTCGATAACGGTACATCCGATTGAGATGAAATTTTCTACACGTCTTCCTTTCATTCCTGTGCAACCGACTATAATAGTTTCTTAGTGTAAAATCTTCTACTTATTTAATAACATTTACTTTTCCATTTTCATTATATAATGTCTATATAGCAGGGGGACTTCACTCTAGAAAAGTTATTTCAAGGGGCATAACTTTTAATAACATTTCTATATACTTTATAGTCATATTGTTGGACTTACTTGCACTATTGTTAAACTCTTTGTCTATAGTTATTTTTAGGCATATGAGTTATAATAAATAATGATATAATCTTTAAGGCATTTTCAAAGTTTGCATAAAAATAATGCATAATGCATAACATTGTAACCCATCTTTTTCTGCTTACAGAACTTATCAACTGTCATGTCGGTGATTAAAAACAGTTTTCATTAAAAATAATGAATGGTGTGTGGAAGGACATTCTTTTAAGTTACTGTGCGCCAGGAGCTGGGCGAAACCACGCCGGGTCAGATAGATAGACAGACAGACAGATAGTCGGGAACGGAAGCTTATTTGACTACTTATATGAATGAATTAAATGACATGCTCCCCACCAGGGACTGGGTGAAGCCGGGCCGGGTCAGACAGACAGACAGATAAACAGACAGTCGGGAACGGGAGAGCTTATATGACTACGTATATGAATTAAATGAGATGCTCCCCACCAGGGACTGGGTGAAGCCGGGCTGGGACAGACAGACAGACAGATAGACAGACAAACAGATAGTCGGGAACGGGAGAGCTTATATGACTACGTATATGAATTAAATGAGATGCTCCCCACCAGGGACTGGGTGAAGCCGGGTCAGACAGACAGACAGACAGATAGACAGACAGACAGATAGTCGGGAACGGGAGAGCTTATACGACTACTTATATGAATTAAATGAGATGCTCCCCACCAGGGACTGGGTGAAGCCGGGCCGGGTCAGCCAGACAGACAGACAGACTAAGGCAGACAGACTGATAGATAGATAGATCCCCTCCAGGGCCTGGGTGAAGCCGGGCTGGGTCAGCTAGTCTTCTATATTTCTGAATATATTTTCACTGTACAGGTAAAAAAAAAAAAGATCTGGAGACATTACACATCCCTGTCTCACACCTCTTTTAAAAGGCTGATATTGACCTACATCGTTAACAATTCTGATGGCAGCTTGTTGTTTCCAATATATGTTATTTTTACAAGTCTAAGGTCTTTTCCATCAATTTGTAGATCTTCAAGCATTCTTATCATGTCGACATGTCTCACTTTATCGAAAGCCTTTGTATAGTCAATAAAGCAAAGATATAGATCTTTTGATTATGTGGTTGTTTCGGGATTTGAAATTTAAATATTGAGCACAACCCACTACTGGCAACGCCGATCGCATTCTGATATGAACCTAAGGCCTATCCACGTCAATATGGAAGCACTATACTCGAGTTTCGCCCTCATTTGAGCTCGTCAGTAGTGCATATCCCTGACCGGATCCGGAAACAGTCCCGGATCTCGCGTGTGAAGCGGGTGTGTAACCACGCGGCACACACTGGACACACCAAATTATCACAACAGAACATAATAACGCTACCCATCGAAGGCTATGCTCAAGATAGATCTTTGTTTACTTCTATAGAACGTTCAATTACTGTTCTCAGAATATACACAGCATTTACTGTACCCTTGCCTTCTACAAACCCACATTGTTCTTCTCATATTTCGTATTGTATTTTCTTCCTAACTCTTTGCATGATAATTCTCAGCAAAATCTTCGTGATGTGGCTCATTATACTAATTGTTCTATGTTGATCGCATTCCATGGCTCCTGATTTCTTCGGGATTGCAATAAATATAATTACATAATTCAGGAGGTATATCTCCAGTATCGTATTTTGCGTTCTGCAGTCTGGTGACTTGGTCTATTCCATATTGTTCTAAGGCATTGATCATTTCTATTGTAATGTTATCTGTACCCGGGGTCTTGCCAGTTTTCATATGGTTAAAATCATTCTGAACTTCCATCTTCAAAATTGATGGTCCTTCATTATTATTCCGATGATCATATTGTTCTTCTCTTGTATCATCATAAAGGTCTTTCACATAATCTGACCACGCATGTAAAATCTGATCTTTTTCGATTATGATTTTGCCATCTTTGGATTTTAGGCAACCAGTTGATGTGTGTCTTCTTTTGTTAGTGGTGTCATTAATTCTTTTGTGTATTAATTTGGTATTCCGGGTGTTGTGTTGGTTTTCAATTTTCTTGCAATTTTCCTCAAGCCATGTTTCTTTTGCCCTTTGCATAGCTTCCTAATTTTCCCGTGAATCTCTTCATTATTTTTCTTATTATTTTTGTATTTTCTTCTTATTTCAGTGAGTTTTAAGATGTCTTCCGTCATCCATTTCTTGCGTCGTTTTATGTTTATTTTTGGGATGGTTGTTACTGCAGCTTGGTTAACTGATTTCTTTAATATTTCCCATTGGTCACTGACGTCTTGAAATAATATTTCCATATCGGACAATGCATCGAATCTGTTCTTTACCTCTACGTTGAATTTATCTTTTGCTGTGATGTCGGTTCCTAAATCAATCAATCAATCAATCAATCAATCAATCAATCAATCAATCAATCAATCATTTATCTTTTATCTCCTCCCACTTCAGTGCCTATAGATCAAATTGTGTGTTTCTTGGCGAATATTTGATTTTCTTAAATTTTATATGTAAATTACTTAAGATTAATCTATGGTCGCTGTAGCAGTCTGCACTTGGTATAGTTTTTGCGACTTTTAAGGCATTTCGAAATCTTCTGATGATGAGAATGTAATCAGTCTGATTTCTGATCTTATAATCAGGACTCCTCCTTGTCCATAATCTCCCTGGATGCTGTTTATACCAGGTGTTTCCAATAATAAAATCCTGCTCTTTTGCCCACTGTACAAGTCTGCAACTTCTTTCATTCTGTTCCCCTAGTCCAGTGGTTCTCAACCTTTTTTGGTCCATGCCCTCCCCCCTTCACCATATGTTGAGAATGCCTTTCCTTCCCTTTCGTATTTCCTCCCTATAAATTCCCACCCCTCCCCACCCTGCCCCTACATAGTATACGTAAAAAATGGAAGCTAACTTGTATTAACGCGATCTTGAAATAATCTTGATCCCACTCTCCCCCCCCCCCCCCCGGAAACCCTAAAATTCCCCCCCCCCCCCCTAGAATTCCCCACCGGTTGAGAACAACTGCCCTAGTCCATACTTGCCTACTATGCATTCGTCCAATATAACTAACGCACTCAGCGAATGGGGAAACACACAATATAACTAACAACTCAACGAAAGGGGAAACACACAGTATGACTAACACACTCAACGATAGGGGAAACACACAATCTCATTTCGTTCTTGATGTTACCAAACTTTGGGACGTGTGTGGTTAATTTCCTTTACATTTTGTGTGGCCCTAGGAGGCCAGTAAAAAAATGACCTTTCCCCCATAAAAGGGATACAAGTACACAATTTCATAAAGATACACTACGAGTAGACTATTAGCATCTAAAAAGTGTATTTGAAACTCAGAAGTCCGTTATAAAATGTGTCTGAATAAAGAATGTAAGGATTTTCTATAAGCAATCTAAAAGTACTGTTCTTGATATTATAAAATCTGACTTCGAATTTAACTGTTTAATTTCTTGGATATTAGTAGAGATAATTGTAAGTTAGTTAATAATATTATGGCTGGTATATGATTTTAAAAAAAAAATTCTAGTTATCTCCCTTGTAACAATATTAGAAATGTGGTTTCTGACGAAAATGCAAAGAATACCATGGACAGACAGAAAAACCAATGACCAAGTACTACAGAAGACAAATGAACATCGTAAACTGATTAGAGAAATTAGACGTAGACAGTTACAATTTTTTTTGGAAATTTTATGAGAAGAAATGGATTGGAGAACTTAGTGACAACTGGCAAGATCGAAGGGAACAGACCAAGAGGAAGGCCGAGAGGAAAATACCCGGATAGCTTGGCCACATGGCATGGACGAGACAGGAACACTGAACTGATCCACGACTCTGGTGATCGAGTAAAATGGCGAGTCATGACCGCCCACGATTTCCGGCATGGCACATAAGTGATTGATTGATGTCCCCTAGGAATTGTTTTTCTCTCTCGCTTTGATTTAACTAACACACTCAAAGAATGGGGAAACACACAATATTATAACTAACGCACTCAACGAATGGGAAAATACACAATATAACTAACGCACTCAACGAATGGGAAAATACACAATATAACTAACGCACTCAACGAATGGGGAAACACACAATATAACTACCGCACTCAACGAATGGGAAATCACACTATATAACTAACGCACTCAACGAATGGGAAAACACACTATATAACTACCGCACTCAACGAATGGGGAAACACACAATATAACTACCACACTCAACGAATGGGAAATCACACTATATAACTAACGCACTCAACGAATGGGAAAACACACTATATAACTAACGCACTCAACGAATGGGAAAACACACTATATAACTAACGGAGAATGGGGAAATCACACTATATAACTAACGCACTCAACGAATGAGAAAATACACAATGTAACTAACGCACTCAACGAATGGGGAAACACACAATATAACTAACGCACTCAACGAATGGGAAATCACACTATATAACTACCGCACTCAACGAATGGGGAAACACACAATATAACTAACGCACTCAACGAATGGGAAAACACACTATATAACTACCGCACTCAACGAATGGGGAAACACACAATATAACTAACGCACTCAACGAATGGGAAAACACACTATGTAACTACCGCACTCAACGAATGGGAAATCACACTATATAACTAACGCACTCAACGAATGGGGAAACACACAATATAACTACCGCACTCAACGAATGGGAGATCACACTATATAACTAACGCACTCAACGAATGGGGAAACACACAATGTAACTAACACACTCATCGAATGGGGAAACACACAATGTAACTAACACACACATCGAATGGGGAAACACACAATATAACTAACGCACTCAACGAATGGGAAAATACACAATATAACTAACGCACTCAACGAATGGGGAAACACACAATATAACTACCGCACTCAACGAATGGGAAATCACACTATATAACTAACGCACTCAACGAATGCTGAAAACACACTATATAACTAACGCACTCAACGAATGGGGAAACACACAATATAACTACCGCACTCAACGAATGGGAAATCACACTATATAACTAACGGACTCAACGAATGGGGAAACACACAATATAACTACCACACTCAACGAATGGGAAAACACACAATATAACTACCGCACTCAACGAATGGGAAATCACACTATATAACTAACGGACTCAACGAATGGGGAAACACACAATGTAACTAACGCACTCAACGAATGGGGAAACACACAATATAACTACCACACTCAACGAATGGGAAAACACACAATATAACTACCGCACTCAACGAATGGGAAAATACACAATATAACTAACGCACTCAACGAATGGGGAAACACACAATATAACTACCACACTCAACGAATGGGAAAACACACAATATAACTACCGCACTCAACGAATGGGAAAATACACAATATAACTAACGCACTCAACGAATGGGGAAACACACAATATAACTACCGCACTCAACAAATGGGAAATCACACTATATAACTACCGCACTCAACGAATGGGAAATCACACTATATAACTACCGCACTCAACGAATGGGAAATCACACTATATAACTAACGGACTCAACGAATGGGGAAACACACAATGTAACTAACACACTCAACGAATGGGAAAATACACAATATAACTACCGCACTCAACGAATGGGAAAATACACAATATAACTAACGCACTCAACGAATGGGGAAACACACAATATAACTACCACACTCAACGAATGGGAAAACACACAATATAACTACCGCACTCAACGAATGGGAAATCACACTATATAACTACCGCACTCAACAAATGGGAAATCATACTATATAACTAACGCACTCAACGAATGGGGAAACACACAATGTAACTAACACACTAAACGAATGGGGACATAACACTATATAACTAACGCACTCAACGAATGGGGAAACACACAATATAACTACCGCACTCAACGAATGGGAAATCACACTATATAACTAACGCACTCAACGAACTGGGGAAACACACAATGTAACTAACGCACTCAACGAATGGGGAAATCACACTATATAACTAACGCACTCAACGAATGGGGAAACAACACAATATAACTACCGCACTCAACTGAATGGGAAATCACACTATATAACTAACGCACTCAACGAATGGGGAAACACACAATGTAACTAACGCACTCAACGAATGGGGAAATCACACTATATAACTAACGCACTCAACGAATGGGAAAATACAAAATATAACTAACGCACTCAACGAATGGGAAAACACACTATATAACTACCGCACTAAACGAATGGGAAATCACACTATATAACTAACGCACTCAACCAATGGGGAAACACGCAGTGTAAATAACGCACTCAACGAATGGGAAAACACACAATATAACTAACGCACTCAACGAATGGGAAAACACACTATATAACTAACGCACTCAACGTATGGGAAAACACACTATATAACTAACGCACTCAACGAATGGGAAATCACACTACATAACTATCGCACTCAACGAATGGGGAAACACACAATGTAACTAACGCACTCAACGAATGGGGAAATCACACTATATAACTAACGCACTCAACGAATGGGAAAATACAAAATATAACTAACGCACTCAACGAATGGGAAAACACACTATATAACTACCGCACTAAACGAATGGGAAATCACACTATATAACTAACGCACTCAACCAATGGGGAAACACGCAGTGTAAATAACGCACTCAACGAATGGGAAAACACACAATATAACTAACGCACTCAACGAATGGGAAAACACACTATATAACTAACGCACTCAACGTATGGGAAAACACACTATATAACTAACGCACTCAACGAATGGGAAATCACACTACATAACTATCGCACTCAACGAATGGGGAAACACACAGTGTAAATAACGCACTCAACGAATGGGAAAACACACAATGTAACTAACACACTCATCGAATGGGGAAACACACAATATACCTAACACACTCAACGAATGGGGAAACACACAATTTAACTAACACACTCATCGAATGGTGAAACACATAATGTAACTAGCACACTCAACGAATGGGGAAACACACAATATAACTAATACACTCAATGAATGGGGAAACAAACAATATAACTAACGCACTCAACGAATGGGAACACACACACATAAACATCACAATCAGGTGCCATGCCAATAAAATGTTCTTCATTGGATAAATTGTAGTTGTTACTTGACGTACTCTGTTCTTTATACCCTTGGTTGTTTAGATATGTAGCAGGTAAGAAGATCTCTGCCACGTCTGGCCTACAAGACACCTTGTCATTTTTAGAGCCATCACTGTTAATAGTAAATCTGTTTAAATTGTCAGTTTCTGTCGAGGATGGTCACATACAATTTCCAACTTGTTTAAGACAGCAATTGTGTGATTCTCGGGATGAATCTTTCAGGTAGATGAACTTTCTTGTTCATCGATACGTTGATCGGCATCTCAGTCCCCTCTGTTGTCACCACCGCTAGGGTTGTAGGAATCCTGGAGTAGGTAAGAAGATTTCAAGATTCGGATGTGAAGATTTTCCTGTTGAAGCTGCTTCAGTATCTGGCCGTCTGTGAGCAAGTGTATCGCGTCGAGACAGTCTTACAAGAAAGACCCAGGAGAGGTGGTGGTGAAGTGTATTTAGTGGAATGGTTCGGTTATCTCAAGTCATTCAACAGTTAGATCTCAGACCTAACCAGATATTAAATGGAATCTCCAATTACAGGGGAAAGAACGTGGCCTTTGTTTGGGCAGCGAATACCACGTCTAGCGATTGTCTTCTTCTGTCAAATGATCGTTATATACACCGTCATTGGCGTATAACTATTCAATGTCTCGATACAGCGTCGAAGCATCCGAGGCAAGCTGTGGATCGCTCTTCTAAGCAGCTGTCTGGGTTATATGTTATCGAACCCTAAAATATGAGTTTCTACGTGACATTACCGAGCAATGCTTCGCCCAACATGTTTCCCAACAACACTCGAGGTCACAATTTCGTCAAGTTACCGCAGACTATTGAGGTGAGTCACCATTACGAAGTGGGTCTGGCCGAAGTTCAATTTCCCAGCTACTACTGCAATGTGCTAGAGAATGAAGTGTGGATAAGATACTGTCGTAAGTCTTCCTTACTTACTTTCGTGTTGTCCCTGGAGTGGGGGGAATCAACACTACATTTTTATTACCCCAATATTATTGTCCTAGAGAAACCACTAGACTCCGTCCACAAAACTCCGTCGGTCTGCAAACACCTCTTTCTTACTCTCACTCACCCTTCTATCCTGCCCCCTCTCACTTTTCCCCAACATAACATATTCCACAACTCAAGCTTTAACAAATAAATACAAAAGAATTTATTAAACCAAGAGTATAGGTGTGAGAGGTGTGTGTGTGTGTAAAGGGTAGAATGTGTGTCGAATATTTCTATTGGGTGCGGACATAGACCAGGTAGCTGAAGAGCCCAGCCCTATCATCACAGAAAGGATCACACCATATCCTCATTCATTCCACGAGGACCTCACCCAGGTATGTGTCCATCCTGCTAGAGGTAGATTTCCACCGGTGGCTGTTTGATCACTCAAAAGAACTAGTCACAGTCCGACCCTAAATCCTGTCTGGATCACACAGTTAATATATGTCTAATTTGTTCTTATACTTATGTTCTTATACACCCTTGTCTTAAGCACAAGAATATACTGTTCTTTGAAATAAATGTACTTCCTGTTTCAAGTGTCTACTGTTCACAAGACCATTGTTATACTAACTTCCTAATCTGTTTATACTGATTTATTCCCATGTGTTGGGGAATAACTGTATCTCTTTGTTTGTTCACCTGTCGTGTAAAACATACTGCCCACTGGTCTTTTCCCAGGTGGTGTAAAAGAAATTCACTTTCTACTATTCTGTTCCCAAGTGATGTTTGAAACATTAATTTGACGATTGGTCTTCCTCCAAAATGGTGTGGAGAAAACAATTTCTTGTATTCTGTTAATGTGTGACGTTTGATAATCCCTCTTATACTTGTTTCCGTAAACCCTTTTTATCATGGGCTAAGTGCAAAAGATGTTGACCAACTGCCTGCACCAAGGTCTCCATTCTCAGTGACTTGAGTGACCTAAAGGAACCTGTCAACGAGAGAACAACACATTGGGTGATAGCAACTGTCCCCAACCTCCATTGGATGGGGGGGGGGGTGTCCGCCTCACTCAGATACATGACAGTGAACATTCTCTGTCATGGGCATAGGAGTTCTTCACTCCGGTCTGCAGTGGGTTAAGATCAGGACAGAGCAAAATGTAAAGTGTAGACCCCTAGCAGACATCACTAGAAGATCCCATCATTGTACATTCTCCCCATCCCCAATTTCCCCAATATCACCCCACTACACAATTCTCACTAGCAGAGCTAATTCTATTCATTACTCTAGCAAGTTTTACCGAGGCTACTGCTTATATTAACTAGGCTTAAATATACTCTCTACAATACCTTAAGCACAACACAACAGTGTCTTCGAAATCATATCCACATTTTGCCATAACAGGCACGTGTACAATTAAATCTAATTAATTTCCGCACACGGTAGATATTTTATATATTTTTTTTTAATCCACTGCAGTGACAAACACGTCCGTGCAAGTCAATCCTCAGAGTTACACTACTTGTAAACAAAGCATGTTTTTACCCAACAGCCTTGAGTGGCCACGTGACGTTCTTTTGATGTTAACAAAGGTGGTTCAAGGGCAGATTATCCATTTCTGAATAAATTCTTTCCCTTGGGTTTCATCAATGGCACAATAGTAGATTATCTCCCCCTTTTGGACAATCCATGCACAAGTCGCTTCCCCCTTTTTCTCAACATATGCCTACAATTTCCCGTCTTGTGGGGATTGTCAAAGAAGATTTCCTTGTTTGATGTTGGCGACTTAGCGGTGTCCTTGATCTAACTGGTAAACAACTGCAGATGTACATTCCGACTTTGTTTTTCTGTCCCGGTTAAAAAACAAATGTAGCTTTGCACACAGGCCATGAATATGACCGTCTGTATTGTCATTATCTGGTGGATACACAGTGAAATCATGACATAGGCCCCCTCTTAAGAGAGTAGTCCATCTCACTCTTCTCCACTGTGAATTCAATCCAGATGATTCATTCCTCTTCTTCAGGAGCTGGGTGTCTTGATAAGAAGTCCGCTCCAACATTTTCCTTCCCAGGAATATACTCAACTGTGAAATTGTAGGGTTGAAGTAACAACGACCACCGCATCAAACGGGCGTTGAGCTTCTGAGAAGTAGCCAGGAACATCAGGGGCTGATGATCTGACTGGACCCGAAACTTAACTCCATACAAATAGGGCTGGAATTTTTGCACGGCCCATACGAGAGACAAACATTCTCTCTCGACGGTCGAATAATTCCTCTCAGCCTGGAGTAGTTTCTTGCTTGCGTATGCCACAGGTTTCAAAACCGAAGCATCGTCTTTCCCTTCCTGTAACAACGCTGCCCCAATCCCAATCCCACTTGCATCCGTTCTCAACACAAATGGTTTGGAAAGGTCCGGGAGCTGTAATACAGGTTTACTGACCAAGGCCTCCTTTAACTGACTATAGGCAGTCTCACATTCTGGTGTCCAAATGATTTGGTCCGGGAATCCCTTTTTCAAGGTATTCCGTCAATGGAGCTCCCAGTTCAGTGAAATGTGGGATAAATTTCTGGTAGAATCCACACAACGAGAGAAAAGATCGCACGTCCTTCTTCGTTTTTGGCCTTGGGGCATTTCTGATTTTCTCTAGGTTCTTCTCTTCTGGGACAATGTGTCCTGGAGTGAGGGTGTGACCTAGAAATTCCAGAGTCTGGTAACCAATCATGCACTTGGTTGGACGAGCGGTAAGCCCTGCTTCCTTGAGTCTATTAAACACTCTCTCCAAGGATTGCAAATGGTCATCCAAGCTGCCACAGGAAATCAGAATATCATCCATGAAGGAGATGATGGCCGGATCCTGTAAAGGATCTAGTAAAGTCCTCATCATACGTGTAAACACACTAGGTGCGTTGCTGAGACCAAAGGGCATGACCTTGAATTCGTAGTGTCCACTGGGTGTACTGAAGGCCAGCAGTGGTCGAATCTCCGGTTTGACTGGTATTTGATAGTACCCCCGACTCAGATCCACCTTTGAAAAGTACCGAGCCTTATGGAGCCTAGCGAATAACTGCGTTGGATTCGGCAAAGGTTCCACCTGAAATTGTGTATGACTGTTCAGAAGTCGGTAGTCTATACACAACCGGTGTTCTCCACTTGGTTTCCGTAACAAAACTACCCCCGCATTGTATGGGGATGTGGATGGTGCAATCACGTCATCCTCCAGCAGTTTTTGTATTTCCTCCTCCAGGGCCTTTTCTTTAGAGAAGGGCACTGGGTAAACCTTCTGGCGAACAGGCTCCTGTGTAGTCAACGTCATCTCGAACTCCACCAACCTCGTTCGTCCTGGTTTATCAGTCAGTATCTCCTTATGAGACCTGAGAACCTGGGTTATCTTCTCCCTCTCCTGGGAGGTCAGATCAGGGTTCACCTGCACATCCTTGTAGGTTTCCTGGTGTACCAGGGGATATTCCCTGCCCTCGCTGGTTCCCACTTCTGTCTCCACTGCAACTGCCATTGCCATGAGGTGAGCTGCTTTTTCTCCGGGTCTCTCTTCGTATTTCCGCAAGAGATTGATATGGAAAATCTTCGACTTTCCCCGGATCCGGATCTGATAGTTGGTTCTGGATATTACCCTTTCCACGGGAAATGGTCCTTGCCAACCTATCTCCAGTTTGTTGTTTCCCGTTGGGAGTAGCAACAAAACTTTGTCTCCCACCTCTAGAGATCTGTCTTTAGACCTACGGTTGTAGTAAGCCGCATGTCTTTTCCTGGCCTTTTTCAAGTTTTGATTTGCCAGAGTCCATCCTTTGTGGAGTTTTTCTTTCAGTTCCTCCACGTATTGATAGGATGAGATTACTTCTTCTGACGTCCCCTCTTCAGTCCAACTCCTCAACATGGCTTCCAACGGTCCTTTGATTGGACGACCAAACAGCAACGTAGCGGGTGGTAGTCCTGTTGAGCCATGAGGAACTTCCCGATAGGCAAAGAGTGCTGCAGGGATATATTCATCCCACCTATCAGGTTTTTCCTGCGCTAGTTTCCTGAGCATTGTCATCAACGTGCCGTTGAAACGCTCTACTTGTCCATTGGCTTGAGGATGGTAAGGGCTGATATGTATGTGGTTAGAGTGAAACACTCTAAATACCTCCTCCATGAGTTTTCCACAAAACTGGGACCCATTGTCCGTCAGAATTTGATCTGGGAAGCCTAATCTTGTAAAGGCCTCCATCAGTGCATCCGCCACTCGTTTCGAGTCAATCGTGGTCAACGGTATGGCTTCACCCCACATTGTACAGCAATCCACCATTGTGAGTATATACATGTTCCTCTTCCTAGTCCTAGGAAGTGGACCCACGATATCGATGGCTACCCTCTCGAAAGGAGAGTTCATGATGGGCATCTCACCCAGGACCACCGGTGCTGTCCAGTGTTTCGGTGCCACCCTCTGGCACTCAGGGCATGACTTCACATACCGACGCACATCCTCTGTCATTCCCGGCCAATAGTAGTGGCAGGAAATCCGCTGCATGGTGGCGGCAATACCCATATGTCCACTAAAGGAGATGGTATGCCCCATATGAAGAATCTGGGACCGGTGAGCTTTTGGGACGACCAACTGACCGTATAGGTTGTCTCCCCTTCCTGCTCTCCTGTAGAGTATCCTATTCTTCATGTAGTACTGCCCCCGTCCTGGTGGATCAGCACTTTTCTGCAGCTTTTTGTAGCAAGGACGTAAAGTATCATCCTCACTCTGGGCAGTTCGTAGCTCCCCCGGCATTGGGTTAGTCACAATTGCGTCTGCCTCTTCCGTTCTCGTCTGAGAGCGAGTCTGTATTGCTCCCATATGGATTGGCTCCCTGGGCATTCCCAGAAAGACATACCGGCAACCTAGGATTACTGGGAAAATGGGATCGGTCAATACAGCAGCCTTGATTGTGCCGGTGACATATCTTGACCGAATCTCCACGTTAGCAATGGGCAACTTCATGGCCACAGCACTCTTTTGTGCAGGCTGTATTTCCATGGTCTCACCGGTGAATTGTTCTGGGTGTACCAGATCCGCAGAAATCACGGCCTCCCCGTCCAGTCCTGTGTCGTACAAACACTCCACTTGACGACCGTTAACCTCTACCAATTCACTACAGGTGGTTTTTCCTGGTCTGGAGTTTCTTCGTCGGCCTCGACCTGTTCAGTGGGCTCCACCTTAGGTCTCCCGGGGCACACGATGAATTTAGATTCTCCCGGACTTTCTCTTGCAGTCAATAGCATTGTGCGTGTTTGACTTGCATTGGTTGCACCATTTCTCTGTCCTAGATTTTCTTGTGCCGGACTTGAGTGAGCTCTCCTGATGGTGAGCTATCTTGCTGACCTTGGCATTCTCCGTGACAACCTCCTTGGACGTCACTTGACATGCTGCGAAGTGAGGGCTCTTAGCCTTCGATTTGCAGTCCCTCGTATTGTGAGTGGGTGACTTACAAATTGAACACCACTTCTCCGACCACGGTCGTTTTGGTGTAGAGCTCGAAGAGCTCTTGCTTCCCTCCTTCGTCTTCTCTGAACTATCCTCTGATTTTTGCACATAAGGTTCCCCCTTTTTTGTTCCAGAGCTTTTGGCTTTCTTCTTGTCATGTTTCTCCTGACTTTTGGTGTTGGTGGAAGGTTTTCCCCGGCCTCCCCATGTACCTCTACGAACCGTTCTGCTAATTTTGTCACGAGGTCAATACGTTCCGCTCCTTGTTCTCCCAGGAATGTCCTGAGAGGTTTTGACATTTGCTTCTTCAGCTGGTCGACCACCATGAGTTCTTCCAGACTCTCATAGTCATGTGCGAACCCAGCCAAATCCATCCACTTATGGAGATAAGATTTAAGACGCAAACTGTAGGCGGCAAACAACTCCCCCGGTTCTCGTTTCGCTGCTCGAAATTTTTTCCGGTAGGTATGTGACGTAACCTCGAATCGTTTTCAGCAGAGCCGTCTTTAACTCATCATAATTGTTCTCATGTCCTGGTGGCAGGCGAGTATAAACCTCGTAGCCCGTCCCGCGTAATCCCTGGGATAGCTTAAGATTCCATTTGTTACGCTCCAGACCCATAGCAACTGACATAGCCTCGAAGCGTTGAAGGTATTGGTCAACTTCTCTTTGTCCTCCTCGTAGACCGCCAAAGGAAACCTTCATAGCATGGTACCCCTGTCCACCTACTGGTGTTGAGCCTGGGACTGAGGAACCTCCAACTGCTCCCTCAGTTTCCCCATTAGATTGACTCTTGAGCTCGAGTTCCCGCATCCTGTACTCGTGCTCCCTTTTCTGAGCTTCTTGTTCAGCTTCCAGTTTCCTAGCTGCTTGCTTAGCTTCCAGTTTCCTAGCTGCTTGCTCAGCTTCCAGTTTCCTAGCTGCTTGCTCAGCTTCCAGTTTCCTAGCTGCTTGCTCAGCTTCCAGTTTCCTAGCTGCTTGCTCAGCTTCAAGTTCCATCCTTCTAGTGGCTTGCTCAGCTTCTATCCTCTTAGTTTCTAACTCCATCTTCCTCAATTCCAATTCGGCCTTCCGATCGTCTCTTTCTGCTTGACGATACTCTCTCTCCACTTCCTGTATGTAATCCGTTAAAGCTGAACCAGACAAACCCATTCCTTCCCCCTTTGCCCTTAGTTCTGCCCCAGTTAATTTAGGAGTGGCCATTTTTCAGACAGGTAAGTCAGCAGATAGGGTGCAGATTATCTCCAAGAGGAATTTATATATAATGAACAATCACTGTTAATATAATAATTAAGACCACACACAGCCCAATCACTCAGTGACAAGAGCAGAATCAGGACCACAGACCTATGCAGACGTGTGAAGTGTGAACAGGTAAGATATGTGTCCTAACCCCTATCCACATTCACTCTAGCTGGATTCTCTCTCTCTAACAATATCTCCGTCTTTTAACAAAAGATCCCGTGTCTAAAGAACCCGTTGTCAGAGGATCCCGCTGTCAAAAGATCCCGTCTACGAGAGATCCCACTATCCAAAGATCACGTTTACGAGAGATCCCACCGTCCAAAGATCACGTTTACGAGAGATCCCACAGTCCAAAGATCACGTTTACGAGAGATCCCACAGTCCAAAGATCACGTTTACGAGAGATCCCACCGTCCAAAGATCACGTTTACGAGAGATCCCACAGTCCAAAGATCCCGGACGAGCCCCCAATAAATGTCGTAAGTCTTCCTTACTTACTTTCGTGTTGTCCCTGGAGTGGGGGGAATCAACACTACATTTTTATTACCCCAATATTATTGTCCTAGAGGAAACCACTAGACTCCGTCCACAAAACTCCGTCGGTCTGCAAACACCTCTTTCTTACTCTCACTCACCCTTCTATCCTGCCCCCTCTCACTTGTCCCCAACATAACATATTCCACAACTCAAGCTTTAACAAATAAATACAAAAGAATTTATTAAACCAAGAGTATAGGTGTGAGAGGTGTGTGTGTGTGTGTAAAGGGTAGAATGTGTGTCGAATATTTCTATTGGGTGCGGACATAGACCAGGTAGCTGAAGAGCCCAGCCTATCATCACAGAAAGGATCACACCATGTCCTCATTCATTCCACGAGGACCTCACCCAGGTATGTGTCCATCCTGCTAGAGGTAGATTTCCACCGGTGGCTGTTTGATCACTCAAAAGAACTAGTCACAGTCCGACCCTAAATCCTGTCTGGATCACACAGTTAATATATGTCTAATTTGTTCTTATACTTATAACACCCTTGTCTTAAGCACAAGAATATACTGTTCTTTGAAATAAATGTACTTCCTGTTTCAAGTGTCTACTGTTCACAAGACCATTGTTATACTAACTTCCTAATCTGTTTATACTGATTTATTCCCATGTGTTGGGGAATAACTGTATCTCTTTGTTTGTTCACCTGTCGTGTAAAACATACTGTCCACTGGTCTTTTCCCAGGTGGTGTAAAAGAAATTCACTTTCTACTATTCTGTTCCCAAGTGATGTTTGAAACATTAATTTGACGATTGGTCTTCCTCCAAAATGGTGTGGAGAAAACAATTTCTTGTATTCTGTTAATGTGTGACGTTTGATAATCCCTCTTATACTTGTTTCCGTAAACCCTTTTTATCATGGGCTAAGTGCAAAAGATGTTGACCAACTGCCTGCACCAAGGTCTCCATTCTCAGTGACTTGAGTGACCTAAAGGAACCTGTCAACGAGAGAACAACACATTGGGTGATAGCAACTGTCCCCAACCTCCATTGGATGGGGGGGGGGGGGGGGTACGCCCTCACTCAGATACATGACAGTGAACATCTCTGTCATGGGCATGAGGAGTTCTTCACTCACGGTCTGCAGTGGGGTAAGATCAGGACGAGCAAAATGTAAAGTGTAGACCCCTAGCAGACATCACTAGAAGATCCATCATTGTACATTCTCCCCATCCCCAATTTCCCCAATATACCCCACTACACAATTCTCACTAGCAGAGCTAATTCTATTCATTACTCAAACAAGTTTTTCCGAGGCTACTGCTATTTTTAACTAGGCTTAAATATACTCTCTACAATACTTTAAACACAACACAACAGTGCTTTTGAAATCATATCCACATTTTTTCCATAACAGGCACGTTACAATTTAAAACTAAATTTAAATTTTCCCCACACGGTAAATTTATATTTTTTTAAAATCCAATGCAGGGACAAACACGGGCCCCTGCAAATCAAACCTCAGAGTTACACACGTAAACAAAACAGTTTTTTCCCAACAGCCTTGAATGGCCCCCGGGACGTCTTTTGAGGGGAACAAAAGGGGTTCAAGGGCAGATTACCTTTCCCGAATAAATTTTTTCCCTTTGGGGTTTCATCAATGGAAAAATAGTAGATTATCCCCCCTTTTTGGGCAAACCCGCACAAGTCGCTTCCCCCTTTTTCTCAAAAATGCCCCACAATTTTTTCCCCTCTTTTGGGGATTTTCCCAAAAAAGATTTCCCTTTTTTGATGGGTTTGGGGATTAGCGTGTCCTTGATCTAAATGGTAAACAACGGGGATGTACATTCCGACTTTGGTTTTTTTGTCCCGGGTTTAAAAAAAAAAATTTGCTTTTCACACAGGGCCTGAATAGAAACCCTCGTAGGGGGGTTATCTGGTGGAAAAACACGTAAACAGACAGATACAATTCCCAACAATGGAAGAGTGGAAGAAGGGGTGTCCCCTTTTGGGCCGGGACAGTTCACCAGACCATTTATAACGGAGCGAACGACTAAAGAAAGAGATGGAGGCGGGTTGCAACGCGAGTTTAGATTAATTTTGACAATGCCCTCAAAGACAGTATTCGTGAAGATATTTCCCAACGGGGCCGGGGAAAATTTAGCGACAACCGAGAGAGATTTAGAGCTTCCCTCTTCGTGGGTATATTTTTCCAATTCCCCAAAAATGGAAGGTCAAGGGGCGAGGCACTAAAAACGGGGCTGCAAAGGTCTAC
>JACEFZ010014475.1:0-14176 GCA_014155875.1 Cepaea nemoralis
AAAATTAGGGGAAGATCACGTTTCCCCTGTACAGGATATACAGCAAACTTTTTATTTTATACAACAAAGTAGTGATACTGTTAGGTTTGGTGTTGTGTTTAACAGATTCAATGTTAAACAAATAGTAGGTTTGGATCAACCAAAGACGGATGGCGGGAAATGGGAAGTAGGTGTGTGTCATAACTATGACTTCATTCATTCATTCACTAGCATGTCCTTTGCAGAACCTCGCTCCTATAACAACCTTCCGGAAAACTTCTGGGTCATAAGTAAAATGTCCCGCGTCCGATGTGGCACATGATCACCATGTGGAGATCATCTGCCACATCCTGCACCTATCTTCTCTGTGGCCTTCCTCTTGCTCCCTTCCCAGACATTTACCCCTCCTTTATTGTTCTCTCCAAACGACCGCGACGTTTCAAGTGACCAAAATACTTCAACGTTTTATCTCTTATCGTCTTTAGTAGCCAACCTTCTTCAATATTCAGATATTGTCAGGTGGATTCATTTGTTCTTTTATGTATCTAAAATATTCTCTGAACCCGTCTGTAACAGGTATATTCAAAGGTATTTATGCGCTGTCCAGCTTGTGTCCAGGTCTCACAGGCGTATATTGCAATGGGAAAGAAGCATGCTCTTAAAAATTTTATTTGTGTAGTTCTATCTGTTCCACGCCACAATGTGTTTATTTGTTACAGTTTTAGCTATGACTTAAAAAACGTTAAAACGGTTTCAGATATGTTGCATTATATCGCAATGACAACATTTCGACAACATATAAGCTCATGGCAGATCAGGGAAGTGGCTAAGACGATTAATCATTCCATGACATTTAATCAGGTAATACACAACACTTTCATGTTAAATAAAGCAAATTTACAAACACCATTTCTATTCTCGTTAAGTGAGGCATAGCACGCACTGGTTGCATAAACAAGCGCCGGGGAGCCGTCCAGTTCTGCCCTGGCACGACTGCGCCGGTGGAACAGTCCTCTTGTCCGTCGCCGAGTACACCGACGGGTGTTTTATGCGGATGCCAGACACACTCATCCATCATTTTATAATCATATCTTGTCAACAGACTAGGCCAGCTTGCACAATCTCCGCCGTATCTGGCTTTTCCTGTATATAAATAAATACCCGGAACACTTTGGCTGTAATGTTATTTACCAAAATAAATTAGCGGCAAATGAACGGTGGAATAACGCAGCGATAATGTCACGTGGTGTAGTTTCTCTGTCAGTTATTTGGCCTTTTGAATAAAAACATTGTTTCCGTATTCGCTCGCTTTGAACTCAAGCGTAGTCTAAACAAGTGCTGTTGCTTCCGCTGCTGCTGCTGCTGCTACTACTACTACTACTACTACTACTACTACTACTACTACTACTACTACTACTACTACTACTACTACTACTACTACTACTACTACTACTACTACTACTACTACTACTACTACTACTACTACTACTACTACTACTACTACTACTACTACTACTACTACTACTACTACTACTACTACTACTACTACTACTACTACTGCTGCTGCTGCTGCTGCTACTGCTACTACTACTACTACTGCTACTACTACTAGTAACTACTACTACTACTACTACTGCTGCTACTACTACTACTACTACTACTACTACTACTACTACTACTATTACTACTACTACTACTACTACTACTACTGCTGCTGCTGCTGCTACTGCTACTACTACTACTACTACTACTACTGCTACTACTACTACTACTACTACTACTACTACTACTGCTACTACTACTACTACTACTACTACTACTACTACTACTACTACTACTGCTACTACTACTACTACTACTACTGCTACTACTACTACTACTACTACTACTACTACTACTACTACTACTACTACTACTACTACTCTATACTACTACTACTACTACTACTACTACTACTACTACTACTACTACTACTACTGCTACTGCTACTACTACTACTACTACTACTACTACTACTACTACTACTACTACTACTACTACTGCTACTACTACTACTACTACTAGTACTACTACTACTACTACTACTAGCTGCTACTACTACTACTACTACTACTACTACTACTACTACTACTTCTACTACTACTACTACTACTACTACTACTACTACTACTACTACTACTACTACTACTACTACTACTGCTACTGCTACTGCTACTACTGCTACTACTACTACTACTACTACTACTACTACTACTACTACTACTACTACTGCTACTACTACTACTACTACTAGTAACTACTACTACTACTACTACTACTACTACTACTACTACTACTACTACTACTACTGCTGCTGCTGCTGCTGCTGCTGCTGGTACTACTACTACTACTACTACTACTACTACTACTAGTAATTTACAACATAAATTCTAATAACTACTTGTGCTATTACTGGGAGTGCACTGGACTAACTTTTGGCAGGAATTAGCTTTTCCTATTACCATTGCCCCTCGCCACCAGGCGAACCCATTCCGACTTCTGAGGTACTTTTAATTTACCCCCACCCCCCACCCCCCTACCCCCAGTCAAGGACAAGAAGTCACAATTTTTGTCCAGCTGGCCGGCATGGGGAACTAAAACAAATGGTTTAATAGTGTATATTATGGTGCGATGTTTACAGGCTGGAATAACCATTATGTAAAAGAATAGTGTGCTTACGGCATCACGGGAAAGAGAGCACCATGTACATTTTACATTGTCACATTTACTACTCACCATACAGTGCAAAACTGGAACTCGACTGAACAAAACAGAGACACACACGGTAAATGAACCCGGCGTGCCAAAAACGTTTGGGGAAAATATAAATGTACTTTACTGTTTATTAATATTATCATATATATATATATTCATTGGCACCTTGCCGTCTTGACAGACGATAGTTTGTGCTTTAAAAAGGCATAATAACTTTTACCTATGGCGGTAGTGCATGTGACTGATAAGGCCAATTTGCGCTGTAAATGTCCGTTCACAGTGGGTGCATGTGAACACGTGGTCATTTCCACCATCATGCACCATCTTACGTCTCATACGCTCGGTGTGTGACTTATCTGCAATAATTTTCTCCTTTGTCTTTATTCCATTTCTGATGTTTGCCCTCCATGCAACACGTTCAGCGGCGACTTGCTCCCAATGTGCATTATCAATGCCTGTATCAATCATGTCCCGCTTACACACATCTTTGTATCGTAGTAGAGGCCGACCCTGAGATCTCTTACCCATCTGTAATTCACCAAAAAAGATGTCCTTTGGTATTCTACCATCATCCATCCTCCTAACATGTCCACGAAGACTGAGCATGGAATACACCGTCACACAACCTGATCTTTCCAATACTTAGTATTTGTGATTTTGTCTTGCCACTTAATACCAAGAATTCTTCGCAGACACCGCATATGAAAGCTGTTTAAACGTTTCTCTTGGTGTGAGTAAGTTGTCCAGGTTTCACTGCCATAAAGAAGAGTACTAAGGACACAGGCTTGATAGACAAGGACTTTTGTTTTGGCAGTAAGCTTCCTGTTCTCCCAGACTCTTTTTCTTAACCTGTTCATTGTTGTTGCTGCCTTACCAATCCGGATGTTGATTTCCTGATCTAGGGATAATTTGCTATTTACCTACTGATCCTAGATATGTAAAATGGTCTACTATCTCTAGTTCGGCGTCGTCAATAAAGATTGATGGTACCCCATGTGCACCTTGTGACATAATCTGTGTCTTATTTTTGCTAATTGTTAAACCAAATTCGGAACAAGCATTGGAGAATGCAGATAGTAGACATTGCAATTCTTCCCCAGAGTGGGTCGTAACTGCAGCATCATCTGCAAACAGCAACTCTCTGATCAGTACCCTCCTAATTTTGGTCTTGGCCTTCAATCTCTGAGCATTGTAGAGGCCGCCATCTGAGCGTGAGTGAATGTATATACCACCATCCTGATCACGAAAGGCATATTTCTAGTAGAAGTGAAAAGTATATTCCAAAGAGGGTGGGAGCTAGTACACAACCTTGCTTAACTCCACTCTTGATTTCAAACTCTTCAGAAGTTGCACCATCAAACTTGATTATACCCTTCATGCCTGTGTGGAACGATTCCACAATGGACAGAAGAGTTGGTGGGCAGCCAATCTTCTTTAGTGCCTTGAACAGACCCTCACGACTGACCAAATAAAATGCCTTTGTGAGGTCGATGAAGGCAATAAACAGTGGTTGACTCTGTTCATATATGTATATATATATATATATATATATATATATATATATATATATATATATATATATATATATATATATATATATATATATATATATATATATATATATATATATATATATACATGCTCCAAAATCGTGTACTCGTGAGTGACTCCAAAAGGCCTAATCTGTTAATGCATATTTAATATAGTATTTTTAAGAATTGCATTCGTGGTGTACTGATAAGCTCCTTCTTTATTTATATTTCATTGCTCATTTGGATTCACTATTTTGCCTTGATGTTATTGTCGTCGGTATGCCAATGTTTTTGTTCCACATTTGGCCTTTCATGTTTTCACTACTGGCATTCGTAGCGATGCCCAAACACCCACAATCATTTGTATTCTCATGTTTTAGAATGATCATTCTTGGGTCCCAGACACTGAAACTTCTACATAGAATTACACAAGGGAGGAATACAGGTAGAACATATAATTATGTATGGAGGAACCCACATACAACATAGAATTATACATGGAGGAATACAAGATAAAACATAGAATTATACATGGAGGAATACAAAAAATTACATTGACTTATACATTGAGAAATACAAATAGAACATAGAATTATAGATGGAGGAATACAAAAAATTACATTGACTTATACATTGAAAAATACAAGCAGAACATAGAATTATAGATGGAGGAATACAAAATGCAAGATAGACGTATACGTGGAGGAATACCAAATACAGCATACAATTATACATGGAGGAATACAAAATACAATATAGAATCATAAATGGAGGAATACAACTAGAATTTAACACGGAGGAATCCAAAATACAACATAGAATTATACATTGAGAAATACAAATTGAAAATAGAATTATACAAGGAGAAATGCAAAATACAACATATACATGGAGGAATACAAAATACAACATAGAATTATACATAGAGGAATACAGATAGAACATATAATTTTACATGGAGGAATACAAATAGAACAGAATCGTTCCACACAGGCATGAAGGGTATAATCAAGTTTGATGGTGCAACTTCTGAAGAGTTTGAAATCAAGATACATTAAGGAATAGGAAATACAACATAGATTTATATACGGAGGAATACCAAACATAACACAGAATTATACATGGAGGGATACAAAATATTGCATAGAATTATACATGGAGGAATACCAAACATAACATAGAATTATACATGGAGGAATACAAAATATTACATAGAATTATACATGGAGGAATACAAAATATTACATAGAATTATACATGGAGGAATACAAAATATTACATAGAATTATACATGGAGGAATACAAAATATTACATAGAATTATACATGGAGGAATACAAAATATTACATAGAATTATACATGGAGGAATACACAGTATTTTATAGAATTATACATGGAGGAATACAAAATATTACATAGAATTATACATCGAGGAATACAAAATATTACATAGAATTATACATGGAGACATACAAAATATTATATAGAATTATACATGGAGGAATACAAATAGAACACATAATTTTACATGGAGGAATACAAATAGAACATAAAATTATACATTAAGGAATACAAAAAATACAACATAGACTTATACATGGAGGAATACCAAACATAACATAGAATTATACATGGAGGGATACAAAATATTGCATAGGATTATTCATGGAGGAATGCAAAATACAACATAGAATTATACTGGAGGAATGCAAAATACAACATAGAATTATACATGGAGGAATACAAATATAACATAGAATTATTCACGGAGGAATACAAAGTGCAATAGATAATGAAGTCTCAAAAGAACAGTTTTACTTCGCAAAGAAAAGCCGAACACGAATACTGGCAGATACAAAATATATACAGGTTAAAAAAGTGTTTATCTGTGCTTCATTGACAATAATTAATTAAATTCCCTAAATAGTTTTTTCTTACCTGGGACAGGAGATAATGGTTGATGGCAGGTGCCAGGTAGATCGCACTTCTGCTGGAAACAAACAGCACCAATAGCATCAAGGACGTGCACAGCACCATTTATAAATATAAATAGAGGCTAAACAAGGTTGAATTTTCATTGTCTATAACTATTTATATAGAGAATATAGTCAAACTAATGAGATCTACAGAAAATATGTCAAGGAAAATGGCTGATGGGCATAATATAAATAACTTACGTTATCCTGATGACACCGTCCTGATAGCAACAAATCAGAAGGATCAGAGGAAATGATAGATACAGTGGTTGCAGAAGGTGAAAAAAAAATGGGCCTTAGCTTGAATAACAGAAAGACAGAAGCCTTGGTGATATCAAAGATCGTGCATAAATGTGTAATTAAATTAAATGACGTTATTATGGGGCAAATGCAGAAATTCATATATCTAGACACATGGATAACATCAAATGGAAGATGCATCACTGAGATAAAGAACAGAATAGGACAAGCAAAAACTGCATTCTTTCAAATGAAGAACGTTTTGTGCAATAAGTCATTGTCCTTGAAACATACGGCTGTGAACCCTAGACAATTAGAAAACTGGCGAAGCCTTGGAGATGTGGTTTTATAGAAAAATGCTGAAAATTAAATGGACAGCCAAATTAAGCAAGCTGAACATTTTGAGGGAAGCTAAGTCGCAAAGACAACTTGTCACAAACATCAGAAATAGGTAGTCATCGGTTTGTTTTTTTTGGTTTTTTTTTGGCCACGTTATGAGAAGACAAACACTGGAACATGTCGTGACAACCGGAAATATTTGCAGAGAAGAGAGATAGAGGAAGACAATGTGAGATTATTCTTTACAGTCTTGTGTATGGCACGGAAGGGAGTCAAGACACGAATTGATCCATGCCGTCAGAAATCGCAATTTGTGGAGAGACATAATTGCCCACGCCAGCCAGCAAGGCACAGGATGATGATAATAGTCAAACAGAGATAAGACCAGGATTCTACATTGATGAAAAATCTATAAACAATATACGATACTCAGATCATACAGCATTGTTGACTGACTCAGTGCAGGATCTTCAAGAAATAATCAATCGTGCACACAAATGGGAAATTGGAAAAAGTTTGGACATAAAAATAACGAAAGCAAACACATGACTATTAACAAAGAGAGTACCATATCTATATTGTATATGAGGAACACGGTGAAACAGATAAAACCAGGAGTTAACATTTGTGGGAAATTAATCAACAACACACAATACTCAGATGATAGTTTTATTGGGTAAGGAAAAGCAGAATCTGCAGTAAATAGTAAATCACAAACACAAATTGGGAAATAAGAAAGGTTTCGGCATGATTATGACGAAATTAAAAACTAGCACTATTAACAAGGATTCCACCAAGCCAGTTTTGAATTATGCGGTGAATGGAAAGACACTAATCAATAGTTTGTTTTACCTGGGACAATTGATAACAGATGGTGGCAAAAGTGAGGTAGACATAACAATGCAGCTTTCAACAATTTTAAACATCTTCTAACATAGATAAGTTACGAATTACAATTAACTATGACCAAGTGTTACACAGCATCATGAAATATGTTGACGTCAGGTGAGTGATCTAGAAACCATCAATCGTGAAAAAGAGTGGGTTGTACCGGAAGACATGACGGACTGGCACAATGTAGTATTAACACTGGGTCGTGAGTGCAGAGAATGGGCAGCGGGCCCCACTGAGTTTGAAGTGCAACAGCTGATCCAGAGTAACACACGTCAAGGTGACATAATGATCTATATTGATAGGTCATTGTTGAGAAACAGACGGAGTGGTTGGGGTTTCATTGCGAAGGCTAATGGACGATTCTTAAAAAAGGAGAGTCTGGCATATGAGGCTACGACCTCCAGCATGAGAATGCAGGTGGAAGCAGTCACAGCGGCATTCCGTTGGTTAGAGGAGACCACTGCAACATACATTGTATTCATTACGGACTCAAGCTAGATGCTTAGTAAGGTGGAGAAAGGAATGTTTCGTGTGGAATGGCTCATCTCGCTTTAGAGGTCACAGATTGTGAGAATTGTGTGGGTGTTTCTTGCCCTGGCCATGCCGCAGTGCGGGGGAATGAACAGGCTGATAGGTGGCAGATTACTTATGGACAGGAAGGGGGGGGAGGGGTGGTAATGCTACTGTGGGATCAGATGAAGAAGGTGGAGGAACAGACTGAGAACCCGTATGTGGAAGGATGAGGTTGCGGAGTATTGGTGGCAGTTCTGGTAGGATCTCTAAACTGAGAAGGAAGTCCAGGAGAACTTTCAATCAGATAGCGATGGGAACGATTAGTAATGTGACTCTTCGCTGGCTGTTGAACGAGGGGGACGAGGCACTTATGGGGATGTCCTGAGTGCAGTGATGTCAGTTCTTAGCTCATCTCAACTCATGATGCATGCCCGTAAGCGTGGGCAGTCATGGCTCGCTACCTCACATGATTACAAGATTACAGGTCTGTGTTCTACGAGCAGTTACATAACATTTCATTATTATATGACGCAAGAACATGGAGAATGACTCAACCATTTTGTGACAAGGCTGAAGGTTTCCACATGTGGTTCATTAACACATTAGGGGGAGGGGTGTTAGTATTATAGCAGAAGTTAGTTAGTTGCATATCCTTTACAGGACATCACAGTCAACCCCAGTTTGGCTGTCTGTGATTTCTTGGCAAGTTTGCGTTCACTAGTTTCTCATAGCATTCTGAACAACTGGTACCCATACCTTTTATTCAAAACCCAACGCAAGGCGGTCTGCTGCCAAATTGCTCAGAGCTATGTTCCAATTTCGAATATCTTGGGTCATTAATCATCAACATTGGTGAAACAATGAAAGAAATTAAAACGAATATCTATTGCTCTTCAAAAACTAAAACAATTGAATAAATTGTGGAGTGGGAAAGATAGACCTAAAAAATTTTGATTTTTAAGACCATGTATCTTTCCCATTGCAACACACGCCTGTGATACCTGGACACTTACTTAACAAGCTGAACAGTACATAACTGCCTTTGAATATAAATGTTATAGACGAGTTCTAATATCTTGGATACATAAAAGAACATATGCATCCACATGACAAGATCTGAATATTGAAGAAGGTTTTCTATTAAAGACGATAAAAAAAATAAAATTGAAATATTTTGGTCACTAGAAACGTTAAGAAAGTTTGGAGAGAAAAATCATGGAGGATATATGCCTGGGAAGAGAGGAAGAGGAAGGCCAAAGAGAAGATTGGATCAGGATGTGGCAGATGATCTCCAGATGGATGTATCGGACGCGGGATATCTCGTTCATGACCAAGAATTTTTCCGGACGGTTATTATGGGAGGGAGGTTCTGCAAAGGACATGCTACTGAATGAATGAATGAATGAATTAATGAATGAATGAATGAATGAATATGGTGTATTGTTAATGACTGTGCAGACTTTGAAAATATTGCCGGTCCAAGTTTTGTATTCACCCTCTTTAAAGTTCATGTAACGTAATAGGTAAATACAAAACTTGGACCGACAATATTTTCAAACACTGCACAGTCATTAAAAAATACACACAGTATATCGGAAGAGTCATACCATCTGATGGAAGGTGCCTTGTAGGGATTAGAAAAGGAATCGCTAAGGATAGGGTAATCTTTTCCTAGATGAAAAACATAATTACAAATAAAATGCTGTCAGTCCAGTTAGAAATTACTCCATAACACATGGATCGAGGTATGTGAAGACGCATGAACGTCTATGCCTGTGGCTAGGGAACATGATGATGATGCATCAGTATAGAGGGTGACGTGTTCAATATCACAACACCACGCCGGACGCCTTTACTGCCCATGAACTTCCTGAGACCTGTCTTAGTGGACCTGCAAGGCCAGGAGACATTTTACACATCCGCCTCAATGGGAATGTGAACCCATAAGAACCAGGCCGTCAGGCCAGCATGCCAGTTACTGCACCACCGCAGCCCCAAGGCTTTACCTGTTCGCTTCTACATTGGTTAAAGTAAACATTGCATACACAGGCGATGAGTGCTGTCTTTTTTTAAACATGTCAGCTGTAATCTAAACAATATGGCGGGATGGTTGGAGCCTGGAGCAGCCGGGGCGTGTTGGCTGGCCGCTTGATGACCATGACCTGCACACATCCACACACTGCTGGCCTAGGGAGGATCCATTACAGGAAATACACACATCAGATAACTGGTGGGTGTTTCCTACAGTCTTCATCCACGACAGAGACCAACAACACACCCACACACACACCCACACACACACACACACACACACACACACACACACACACACACACACACACACACACACACACACAAACACGCACACAAAGTAAGAATACTGGGAATCGGAAAGCATTCTGTGCGCTTGTTATTATTATTATTTTTTTTGTTATTTCAAACGATTTTGTTATAAATGTTGCTGAATCTCCTTTGCAAGACGTTGCAACCAACCCCAACGTTTATTGGCTGTTTGTGAGTTTCCAGTAGTTGCCATTCAAGCCACTGAACGTAAATTTGCGAAGGAATCAGGAACAACCAGACAATGCTGGAATTGACTGCAACGTCGTGTAAATGGTATGCAACTAATTGTGTGACTGGGCGAGCACGTTAGTGTAGTTGAGAAGGAAGATACGCCGATAAGGTCATGAGAGCGGTCGGACTAGGGCTAGACGCCTGAGCTCGTCGTCCGCCAGCGGAGGAAAAGATTGACAACCAATTCTTCCATTCATGTAGACCTACAAAATGAGATGACTATCACATCACAGACCTACAAAATGTGATTACCTTTTCACATCACATACTAATTTGCCATCGCTTTCTGAACAGCCGACGCTCATTGGATTGTGAATATCAGCAAAGCTATCTGCTTCCAAGCCGCCGCGACTGATTTCGAGCCCCAGACCAGGTACGATGGATAATCCTAAAACTGCGTTCACTAAAATCTTAACCACAGGCACCGACTCCATAATAAAATGCCTTAATCTAGTTTCTGTATGGTTATTTGTGTGTTTGTATTTTTGTGTGTGGTGTGTGTGTGTGTGTGTGTGTGTGTGTGTGTGTGTTGTCATCGGTTGTTTCTATCTCTTCTTGTTTGCTGATGAAGGCTTGTTGCCGCAATTTTAATATCAATTTGATAAAACTAAGCTAGAATTAGTCGGCGCTGTGACTTGGGGACAGTGAACTCGTTTAACAATTCCCCGATTTACGGAGTCAACGGTTCGAAATCAGCTGCAGACTATTTGTAAGCAGATTGCCTTGCGTTGATTTCGATGCCATGGGCGTGGGTCGCTCAGAAAGTACTACTGAATGTAAAATTTGCCTAGTAAATCACAGACAACCAGTAAATCATGGCGTTGATTGCGATGTTCCTTAAAGGAGATGCAACTAACTATAAGGTAGAATTGCCTAGAATATGTAAAAGCCTAAAACTCGACTCCCCAGAGACAATATTTGCCGTAGGGTAACTTGTCCTTTACTGAACGTCATATTTGCCTTTAACTCGAAGAGCTCTTCACTCGCAGGCAAGTTATTTTCTCCTCTAAACAAAACGTGCGTTAAGAAGGACAAAATATTAAGCATTGTAGTTTCACGGGACCTGGTTGCGAGATGGCATACAGCTGAATCAAACGATGTATCCACGGGTGGGAAACGCGCTGCTGATGCACAGATAACAATCTTATTGGATTCCTACAAAGCTGCATGGCCCCTGGCGAGAGTCTTTCTCCAGCAACGAATAATAAATTGTCAGGTATAGGTAGGCAAGTAAATCAGGGAAACTTTCCCCAGAACGTAATGTCGGCGCTTGCTGCAGGTATAATAAGTGTATGCCGAGAGCAGATAAACGTGCGTAATTTGATGGCCGATTTTTATTATAGCTGGCAGTTACTTCATTTTTAAAATGTCAACATGCAGTTTGCAGATGAGAGTACAGCTGAATAGTTATGATGTACAGATTAGAGTACAGCTAGACAGCTGTGATTACAGATTAGAGTACAGTAAACAGTTCTGTTGTACAGATGAGTGTACAGTAGACAGTTCTGGTGTACAGATGAGAGTACAGTAGACAGTTGTAATGTAAGGATGAGAGTGCAGCTAGACAGATTTGATGTATAGATGAGAGTACAGTAGACAGTTCTGATGTACAGATGAGAGTTGATGCACCCTCGCTCGAAACACTGGCACCTCATTGACTATGTAATCGTCAGGAGGAGTGACAGACAAGACGTTCGAGTGACAAAATCCATGTGTGGTGCCGAATGTTGGACAGACCATCGTCTCATTGTCTCGAAAATGAACATCCACATCAGGCCACCACAGCGTCCTCAAGGGGCAAAAATGCAAACAAAGCTAAATGTCACCCGCCTAAACAGCAAGAAAATGCAGCAAGTCGTTTGAAAAATATGCTGGAAGACCGCCTCAAGCCCAATGCTGAAGCAAAACAGGATACAGAAACAGAATGGAGAGCCCTAAAGGACAACGATTTACAACACTGCTATGGAAATCCTGGGTCCAGCCCCCCGAAAGCATAAAGACTGGTTTGATGAAAATTCCGAAGACATCAACCAATTGCTGGCCGAGAAACATCTTCTCCTCAAGGCACATTTGAATGACCCAAAGTCAACATCAAACAAAGATGCTTTCAAGAACATTCAGAGGAGTAGTGCAGCAGGAACTTCGGGCACATGCGGGACTCCTGGCTGAGCAGCAAAGCTGATGAAATTCAGGGCTTTGCTGACAGACACGATATGAAAAACTTCTACGACTCACTGAAGCGGTCTATGGTCCTTCATCACCAGGCATAGTTCCCCTTCTCAGTGCAGACGGGGGAACATTGGTCACCGATAAGAAAGAAATCCTCCAACGCTGGGCAGAGCATTTCAGCAAAATCTTAAATGCAACTTCCTTCTTCGATGATGAAACCATCAATTGCCTTCCTCAAGTTCCCACCAATGAGACTCTTGATGACCTGCCAACCATAGTGGAAATAAACAAAGCCATCCTGCAACTCTCCAGCGGCAAGGCACCTGGTCCTGACTCCATCCCAGCAGAGATATACAAGGCAGGTGGACCGGTCCTAACAGAGCAGCTTCACCGAGTCTTCACAAACATATGGATGAACGAGACCATGCCACAAGATTTTAAGGACGCGTCAATAGTCCACCTTTACAAACGTAAAGGAAACCGCCAATCCTGTGACAACCACTGAGGCATCTCCTTGCTTTCAATTGCAAGGAAGATACTCGCCAGAATTCTTCTCAATCGCTTCACAGCCCATCTCGATCAAGGTCTTCTTCCTGAGAGTCAATGTGGCTTCAGAAAAGAACGTGGAACTGTTGACATGATTTTCGCTGCAAGGCAGCTGCAAGAGAAATGTCAGGAACAGAACTGCGAAATGTTCTCCACTTTCATTGACCTTACCAAGGCTTTTGATACAGTCAGCAGAGAAGGACTGTGGAAGATTATGGCAAAATATGGCTGTCCACGAAAGTTTGTCCAAATAGTGCGGCTATTTCATGACGGCATGCAGGCAAGAGTACAGGAAAATGGTGAGCTGTCTGAACCCTTTCCTGTCACCAATGGAGTGAAGCAAGGATGTGTCCTGGCACCAACACTGTTCAGCCTCATGTTTTCAGCCATGTTGATGAATGCCTTCGAGAACGACGACATTGGAATAGACATCAACTACCGTATGGATGGAAAGTTATTCAATCTCAGAAGGCTGAAAGCTAAAACCAAATTAACAGTGGCACCGTCAGAGAGCTCCTGTTTGCTGATGATTGCGCTCTATACGCCAACTCAGAGGCGGACATGCAACATAATGTTTCAGCTTTCTCACATGCCTGTGCCAACTTTGGGCTCAATATCAACTTGGAGAAGACTGTAGTTATGTACCAGCCAGCTCCAGGG